>SRLM01001250.1:0-142105 GCA_015708895.1 Populus ilicifolia | reverse complement strand
TATATATATATAGCTTAGAGGTTTTTTTTGCTATGCATGCAAAGGTTTAATATTGTGTTTGGCATATGTGTTATATACACAGGAAATAAAGAATGCCCGCCCTCATCTCTAGGAGGCAGTGTGTCAAACCACCAACTCTAAGGTTTTTTTTTTTTTGATGTATATTGATTCGTCTTGTTAATAATTTTTTGAAGGTTCTAAAAATGTTATTATTGGAGATTTAATGTGTTTCTAGTCTTATTTTTTTATTTTATTTTTCTATTTTAGTTATTGTGCCAGCTATTTCTTCTTTTTCTCTCCAACATGGGTTTTATTAATAATTTGTAGGGAAAAATAAAAAAGAGAATATTATTAATAATTTTTATTGATATAAAAATTCAAATTCAGATAGAGTTTATGCAATAATGCAATAAGATATATAAGAAAATAGAATAAAAACAATTATACAAAATACTTGATTATAGATTAGATAGTTTATTGATTGTTTTAATTCCTTGATATTTTTCATAATCAATAATACTTTGATTTGATAATTAAAATAATTTTAATTATTTTAAAACATATAAGAAAATAGAGCATAAAATTCTTGATTATATCCTTTTGTTTCCTTAGTTTTTTCCTTTTATTAATTAGAAAATAATCAATAATTTTCTGAACACGTCCAGATGAATGTTATTGATAACTTTTATCCATATAAAAACTCCATTCGAATCTACACAACCATGCAAAAAGACATGTAGAAAAATAAAACAAAATAAATTATACAAAATAGATCTATTTCTATTATCATTGCAGGGGACTGAATTTCACCGTCTACTTGCTTCGATCAACCAATCAAAAAGGATATAGCATGGATAAAATGGCAATTCCATCCATTCCGTTGAAAATGACAGAGGTGCCCTTTGCCACGAGAATTCAAAGTAGGTTTTTCAAGAAAAATGAAGACCTTTCTCATGCATCATCGATGATCTTCCACGCACCAGCTCTTTCTTTTTTCAAACCTGTGGTGTTTTTTTCTCGCCTGATATNTGAGATCAGAGCGTGTATTAGAAAGGCTACTGCTATAGAGAGAGCCGTGGCACACGAGCCCTTTTCCATGAAACTGTCTTTTGTTTGTCTTCTGCGAACAAATTAATAGCAAAAAACACAAAAACAGCAGCACCCAAACTGCCATTAACCGACACCAACTACCCTTCAGCCACCGATCCTCACCACTGTTGCCAGCTATTGTCAACTAGCATACCACACTCACACAAGCCCGGCCATCACCGTCCTCACGAAAGCCCCTCTCTCGACTATTAAAAGAAAAGGGAAAAAAAAACGCTGCACAGCCCACAGCATCTCCAGACACCACAAATGCCACTGAGAGCCCCCCACAGCAGCTGCCTCTTCTTACTTCAAACCACACCAGCTTCAGGTCCCTACTGAAAAAACCAGTAAAACACTAAACCGTTACCAAAAAGGTTTCTCTGGGTGCCAAAGAAGTGTATTGGAACCAATTCTACCGATCTTGCTTAAATTTATTTGTTCAAATTGGTGAGATCGATCGATGATTTCAACGAATGAAGAGGAAAGTATCAATTAATACGCTAGCCAGCTGCAAGATTTATGATCTGTTTTTATAAGCATAAATATATCTTATGACTAGTTATATAAAAAAAATTCAGCTTAGGCTTGTGCATTCAATGGAAAGATATATTTCTATCACAACCAATTTATAATATTTCATGTTTTACGAGATTAAATATATTAATTTATATGTATCTTTTAATTTTTTTAATTTTTTTTAATCATCGTATATGGATTTAAATTTAGCAAATACAATCATGTAAATATTGTATTTTGCGAGATTAAATATATTGATTCAGATTTATCTTTTAATTTTTTTAGTTTTTATTTTTAATCATTGTTTGTGGATTATTTGTTTTTACTTATTAACAAATATAATTTTTGATTTATTTGATTATATGTATGTATGAAATTTTTTATTTTTACTTAGAATTTTTTTAAATACAAAAATATATTAAAAAATCTGTGCATAAATTTTTTTGTTGAAGAAAATATATTTAACCCATGATAAAGGCCGAGTCTAATACCTAGTCTCTTGCAAACAAATTAAACGTAGTTAGTGAGTAAAGAAAAAATATTTTTATAATTTGAGTATTTGATTAGATTCTTCAATGTTTTTCCAGCTTAAACACAATCTATCAATGTAACAGGTTACGTAGGTTAAAGCAAACGATATTAATTATATTGAATAATGGTACCATGGATTTATTTATGATTTCGCTCTTCTCCTTTCAACGTCTCCTTGATTAGAAATTAGTTAGTATGGATGAATTACAATTAAGAAAAATAATATATATTATGAAAGATTTGAAGTTCTTAGCTCTTTTGATACCATATATATCCATCGAACCCTCCTATGAAATTCTGTCAAGAGAATTAGAACACAACAATGAACTCACATTCATGTGGTTGCTTACTTGTGGCCTTGGAACACCTTGGCGGAAAAGGCCGAAAGAAAAATGGGAGGTGACCCCGGACGTAGCCTTTCTTGCGAGGAAAGTTGCGAGCGAGTAAGTAGCATGAGAGGCGGGCTCCTTCAAGTCATGCACGTAGCCTTTCTTATTCTTAACTAGAATGAATAATGATGTTTCAATGGTAATTAAAGTAACGATCGAGTGGATTTGGAATTTGGCTCTTTTCATTAATTTTCTAAGAATTCGGCCTCTTTTTTCTTAGGATTTTGGATCGCTGGTTTGAAAAGTAACGAGTGGATTTGGATAGGAAGCTTGGTTTGGGGCTGGCTTTTTCTAGGACTTATGGAAATTCTGGTAGGCGGTTTGAAGAGTGACAAGCGACCACAGGGTATTCAGTAAGGATTTAAAATAGTGCACTGCAGATACTTATCCTCTGACTAACTAACACTTGGAGAGAGAAAGGACATAAAAATAGAAGTAAAATGTTGTTTTATATATATTTTAAAAATAAAAATTCATTTCAAACTATCCTAGATTAGATTTCAATCCATTAAACAAGCTTGTGATTTGAGGGGGATGGAGTTAATTTGACTTAACTAATTGCCGGAATAGGAGGAGGTAGTCCTGCCTGCCACGCGGCAGAATAGCGATCGTCCGATCAGAGACTTTCTGGGCCTGACTGCAAGTGGGGAAGGTTTTTATCAAAAAAAAAAAATTAACCAATCTAAATTTTTTTTTAAAAAAAAAACCGAACTGAAACCGGGTCAAACCAACCGGTTTGGGTTTGGTTTTTAGAGAAAAAACCGGTTCAATTCGGTTTTAGCACGGTTTTTCCGGTTTGGTTTGGTTTTTTTCGGGATTTTTGGTTCTGTTTTTTAGGAGAAAAACCGGTTCAAACTGGTTTGACTTGGTTTTCTAGTTTTTTCAGTTCGGTTCGGTTTGGTTTTTTTAGTTTTTTGATTTCAAAACCGAAACCGAACCAAAATGGCCAGTTTTTTCAAAATTTTAATTGGTTTTTTTAGTTTTTTTTTCTGATTTTCTCGATTTAATCTGTTTGTCGGTTTTTTTTTCTCACCATTACCACGGCCCGTGCTTCTAGCAATGCAAATGGGAGAGGAGGTGGCGGGTAAAATGGTAATTCCATTTATTCGTTTCAATATGACAGAGATGCCCTTTACACGAGAGGTTTTTGAGGAAAAAATTAAGAACCGCATCAGTATCTTCCGTGCAGCTTCGGACCACCTCTTTCTGTTTTTTTCAAACATGCGTGCGGGAGTGTCTGTTTTTTTCTTTTTCCTCGCTTGATATTTTTGATTCTTTGTTTCTCGCCTTCACATGCTCACCGATAAATTGGTAAAAACAAAATACAAAAAGAAAAGGAAAAAAAACACCGACAGGAATATTAATCTCACACGTGGCTTCATGAGAGAGAGTGCCCCTAGCATGAGTCCTTTAATTAATTAGTTTGTTTTCTGCAAGGAAACGGCGTACATCCTTTTAAGCTAGATTCTTAAGTTGAAAATTTAAGGGGGCGGGGGGCAACCTTAACACTCTAGGACAACAACAGTACAGAATCTATGTCTTTATCTCTCTACCTCCTGTCTGTTTAGAGAGAAAGGCATGGATGTTTTTGGCATGTGGTTACCCATGGAGGCGCTGCATGTCTTTCTTGCTTGACGCCGGGCCTGATCAGCCAACTCTTCTCACCTGCTAACAAAGACAATCCCATTTCAATTTTCTTTCAAAAATGGAAGCTCCATATTCCCCAACCATATTATTTTGATTTTTTTTCCAAATAAAAAACAAGCCCTACCATGACCCTAAAACATGCCTTAAGCATGCAGTAGACACACTATACCAAGGTGGTGGATCCCTCAATTCTTCCAATACTCTAGTTTTCAAGAATGGGCTGTTCACATTAGGATTCATAAGTCTTTGCTTCGCTGAGTCACACGTGTTTTTTCTACAGAAAGCCGAGGTTGTGTTGCCAAAGAGGAGGGGAATTAGAGAGAGGATCACGGCCATTGGGTTGCAACACTTGATGAGATAGTGCAACTGCTGGATCAGAACACACTTCTAGGTTTACTTAGGCTTCGCAAGGTTTTCTTACTTCATGTGGTCTTCCTTAGGTTGTACATATAATTTTGAATGCTACTTGTAGGTTTCCTTCCCCTGGAGTGGTTTTTTTTTTATATTTCTTCAGAGCTGTGTCCCCCTTTTAATAAAAATAATAAATAAAAACAGAGAGAGGAATTTTAGGCAACAATAAAGGAGAGTTTAATGAAGGAAAACCCACTTCGAAATTTTAACAATATCATAGGACAATTTCTTGTTGATCATGAACAAGTTCAGCAAGTGACATGCATAACAACGTATAATACTATTGCATCCTAATACCATGTAAAATGCCCTTCTATCTTCTTGTTGTTGTTGTGTTTTTTTTTTTTTTTGATAAGCAAAGTGAAGCCTATAAAAGGCGGAACCAACAACCCAAGGGAGTCTATTGGAAACAAAAACAACAGAAACAAAAGAGACCAGGCGGGAGAAAATATATAACCCAAAGGCAGGAAGTCCTCCATGGAACGTGCCATCATCCCCCAAAAGACGACACTGGAAGCCACATATAGTTACAGGTTACTATAGTGAGTAGGGATCTGAAGTAGGTAGCCTAGTTAGAGAGCATACTTGCGTTGTCTCGTGTCATCAATGGGAGTGCGAGGATGATGAAAAATGATGCTAAACCCAGGCTGACACCAGCTCTCTCTAACATTCTCGACGCAAGAGGGAACTTGTGGTGAATCAGCTGTGAAAGAATAAGAGGAACAAAGGTAAGTGCGATACAGACAGCGCGTAGGTATAACTTAAGATAGGGTTTCGTGTGTTGCTCAATTTGTTCATAGGTAAGATCAATTTGCATAGCTGCAGTAAGGCAGAAGGTTATGAGTATCTTTGCCCATGGAATACTCTGGTTAACAGCACTCTCTGTATTGGTTGGCTGGTGGTTGGCTGTAAGGGGATGTTGTTGTTGCAGCGGCAGTATTTGGAGGTTGCTGGAAGCAAGAGAGAGTTCTGGTGGTAGTGTTTCTGGTAACTGCGACTCCAGATCAGTAGCCTGAGAAGAAGGTTGTGAATTTGGCGGTTGTGGTGTTTCTTGATTGACGGTAGGAGAGAGTACCGGTGGTTGTGTTTCTGCAGGTGGTAAATGCAACTCTTGATTGATAGCCGGATAAGAAGGGATCAGCCGGGATAAAAATGCTATTGCTGAAATATAGAGCCTTCGTATGATGCCCATGACCATCTTTGTATGTATGGGCTGACAAGAGGCCAGACCAAAAGCAAATGTGGGTTTTTATGTGCGAATGCAGATGTTACAGTATAAAGAGGTAACGTTTCGTATGGGTTTGGAAAATCATAATAGCTGGCCTTTGTATAGAGGTTGGCTTGTGCTTTGCAAAGAAAGCCTCCCATCATCGAAACTTCGTGTGGTACGCTTAATTAGAATTCCTGGTGCATTAATTTGGTAATTCATGTCTTTTCATGAGATTTTTTTTATTAAAATATTTTTTTATTTTTTTTAGGAGTGACTATTTTTTATTTAATTTGATTTTTATCAAAAAATAACCAAACCAAAATTTAAAAAAAATTCAAAATCAGGTCAAACTGACTGATTTTGGTTCGGTTTAGTTTGTTTTTCAGAGTAAAAATCAATTTTAACTGATTTGACTTGATTTTTCTGGTTTTGGCTCATTTTCTATTTGCCTTAGTTTTTACGGTTTGGTTTGTTTTTAACTTAATTTTATTTTTTTATGGTTTCGGTTCATTTTTTCTTATAAAAGCAAAACCGAATTGGCTAGCTTTTTTAAAAAATTTTAATCAGTTTAATCTATTTTTTTCAAAAAAAATTAGTTTTTTTAGTTGAATCAGTTTTTTTTTTTAAATTTTTTCTTACCCCTATATTTTTTATAATTAAACACCATTAATGGGATGAAATAGTATTGGAAGAAGCTACGTACCAAATTTTACTAATATGTTTATTAGATATTAGTAAATTAAAAATAAAAAATACAAAAAGGAAAAGGTTTCCGTGGGTGCAAAAGAAGTGTACATTGGAACCAATTCTACCGATCTTACTTCCTTTTATTTGTTCAGATTGGTGAGATCGATGATTTCAACGAAGAGGAAAATATCAATACGCTAGCTAGCTAGCTGCAATATTTATATATGATATATTTCTATAGAGAAAATAAAATTAAAGTGGCCAAATTAAAAGAATTATTCTAGAAGAACTAAAATTTCAATCGTATTGCAATTTGGTGCTAGAAAAAACATGTCTTTGTAGGGCCGAGCCTTGCCAACCCCTTGTACCCGCCCCTGTTTCTATCACAATCATTTTAAAATATGTTATTTTTACGATAGCTTTTCATTTATTTACTAAAATTAAATTATTTATTTGTATTTTAAAGTTTGAAGACAACTGTTTAATCTATAAATTAGAATAAAAATATTGTGCAACTTTTTACTATCATATCATCCTACCAGAGAAGGTAAGAAAACGATGATTCTTATTCTGGAAATTAAGGAATTGAATGCAATTTATAATCTCCAGGGATCAAAGTGAAAAGTAAAAGTAAAAATAATATTACTCTTATCCAGATAGCTTTTTGCGAGTTTTTTTTGGGACACCAATTTGTAGGAGTTCACTGGACTCCAACTAATCTAGCAGAGCCCAGTTGGCCCACCAAGAAAAAGATGATGAAAACAATATTATATTATAAAAATCATTAAGAAGAACTGTATATTTGGATAGAACTTAAAAGAAAACATTTTAGATATTGCAAATATATATATATATATATATATCTTATTTCCACGAGGTTCTCATCCAAGGAGGCTGCGCCGTTCTCCTGGTTAATTTCCTTATGCTGGTACGTACAATATTGGGAGTTCATGATGCAAGTGGAGGTGCATGGCTCCTTCAAGTGTTGGTTATTTCACGAATTAAATTTAGAAAAAAGAAAGACAAAAATTTTCACAGTGCCAGCATCATACTGTTATTAATTATTCTTTGGAGTTCATTAAAAAAAAAAAACATCATAAAAAGTTTATATAGTTTCAGCAATTTAAAAAACATCATAATTATTTTTTTCTGAAATTATAATAGCGGTTTAAATTATTTTTTTAAATATATCAAAATAATATTTTTTTATTTTTTAAAAATTATATTTAAAAATATCATATTAAGATAATCTAAAATTATAAAAAAATTTATATTTTAAAAAGTACAATTAAAAACACATTTCTAAACGCGGCTACATGTTTTAAAAATAGACATGGATGAGATTTTTAGCAGTTTAATGCAAAAAAAAGAGAGTAGAAAATAACATGTCCTAGAGGAAGGCAGAGTTATTTATCTGCGGCAATAAAAGTGAGTGCACATTGGACTTTGTGTGGGTGTTCTTTTATCAAAGAAGACATGGGTATCTTCGAACTAAGTTCTGTACATCAGAACCAAGTTTCTCACAGTTGGGCCTTAAGTAGGCCATCCTCACCATGTCCTAAATGTGGGATCCCTTTTCCTATCCGAGCTAAGAAAAAAGATCATGGAATTCAACTGCTAGCATTTCCGGTATTATTAATCAGACAGGGCTGCCCGTGCCTGTTTCTGTAGAAGTGTTTAGGCTACCCATAAATCTCACTGAATAGATCAATACATAGGGTGTAAAATGAATTCTTAACTAAAATGATTAATGGAGTGTTTCTAGCAAGGAGCCATGCATCTTGGAAAGAACGAAACGTAAAGATAAAGAAAAAAAATGTTTTAATTTAATTTTAGCCAATTAATTTTTTAATTTAATTTAATAGAGTTTAAAATATAAAATTAAAAGATTAAAGATTTATTTCGATAAAAAATATAATTTATTAACTTGTGTGAAAACTAAAAACTATAATATACTTTTATAATCCTATATTTATCTTCAAGATAATCTCTATCTTTAAAATAATTCTTATCTTCAAGATAATAATAGTTATCTGTTTTCAAATTTGATTATTGATCAAATTTAAACTTCATAAAAAAAATAAGTTTGATTGAAATTTTGTTCTTCACATGCGAATGGACTCTAACACTATAAATACAAATCTTAATGTATGTAAAAAAAAAACCCTAAAAAAAAAGATTTCAAGAGAAGGCTCCGACTCCTGATTGAAGGCAAGATAACAAGGTGGGATGCTTGATAAATGCGGGGTAATAAGTATCTTAATCTTCCCTGAACCAGAATCAAGAAAGATATAATAAAGAAAAAAAAATCCTGATGCTTTAAGTAATGTCCATGTTTGTATGAGTTGATTTAAATCTTTTCAAGAGCTGTAATTTTTTTAGATTATCATGGATGTGCAGACTAATTTTTGCATATCACAATTAATTTCATGAATTTTAAAGTTAACGATTATGTAAATTTCCAACGGTTATCGTATAAACTACAAACTCGAATCCAAAACCAGCAAACTTCAATCCGAGTTCTTATTCCTTGGCATATATGGTTTTATATATGTTTGAAGTGGCGTGGACAGCAAGTAAGGACAGCATACAGGGGGGCAACCTGCCATTGGCTCGCGAGAACAAAGCAATTCATTCGTCAATAAAGAAACAAAGAAGATAAGAAACAAGGAAATGGGGGCTGATGAATCACAAAGTGTTATAAGCTAACGAAGAAAGTAAAAGAGATCATCATGTATTCTGTTTATCTATCCACAGAGCCACCGCATCTTAATTTGGTGCTTACAGACATGGACTCTCCTCTTGTCAATAAATTGATGGGTTGTGCTAAGGCAGTTTCCGATGGCAATCTCAAACCTGCAGATTTTCTTTTTTGAGGAAATGGAAGGTCCGCGTTATGCCGAAACCAGTGAAGTAACAAAAAAAGTTGTCCGCTGCTTTGCTGAATCTCTAGCTCGGCATGTCCATGGATTGCATCCCAGTAATCCTATTCCATTACTTCCTTGTATAGAAATGCAAAACCCCTCTCACTTATTTGCTACCACCGCCACCAACTACGACATGCTTGAAACCTTAATTACTGGACGATCAAAACCATTCCACTTCATTGACTTCTCCATGGTCCTAAGCAGCAGGTACTGGAGGTGTTGGATTCGGAAATCATTTTTATTGCTCAAAATCACTCCGGTTGACCAGTATCAGACAAAATCTATCACGACACGATGGTCATCTGCAACAGTACATATGCCAGCAGCTTATCACTCCACTTTCTCAAGAGTATCGCATCGATTTCCAGTAATAAGTGTTTGCCAATTTTGTAGCTGAGATAGTAGAGGCTGTGCTCAATCTCAAAACAAGAAATAAGGATGAGGCTATCATTGTAATGGGTATTTGAACTCCACAAATTACTTGCTTATCAACCGGTTACTACCACAGTGTTTTTCGAGCATCAGAGCAATATGATAATGTCCCGGGAATAAAGCTGTTCTCAGAGATGCATTTGAAGCGGCAGATTAGTAATGTGGTTGCAAGTGAGGGCATTGATCGGTTTGAGAGACATCTAACGTTCTCTCACGGGCAAGAACGACTATCTCAAGATGGGTCCCGCTCAACACAGTTATGGTCGAATTAGTTGAAAAACCGTCTCTCGTCCCAATTCATTATAGTCGAAAACAATGGCTCTCCTATGTTACGCTTCCTCAATCGTCCTTCAGCAGTTGTCAGTTTGGGAACCTGTTAATCCAAGTCAGTTCAATGATGGCTGTCATTAATTACCTCACCATTTTCATCCATGTATGCATAAAATTATTGGATTATTTTTTAGAGTATATTTTAAAGGAAAAAAAATATTGTAAACAAGGGTGATGATTTTTAGTTAAGTTTTTATTAAAAGAAATAACTAAACTGGATTTAAAAAAAATAAAATTGACTCAAACCAACTAGTTTTGATTAATTTTGATTTGATTTTTACAACAAAATCTGTTCAAACTGATTTGACTCGGTTTGTTTATTTTTTTGTTTTTTTTGTTTGGATTTGATTTGATTCGGTTTTTTTGGTCTCCGGCTTATAAGACCGAAACCGAACTGAACTAGTCGGTTTTTTTTTAAATTTTAATCTGTTTAATCGGGTTTTTTTTGCGGTTTGGTTTTTTTGGTTATTTTTTTTATTTCTCGGTTTAATCAGTTTTTCGGTTTTTTTGTTCACCCTGTTATAAAGAGTAGAAAAAATATAAAATATATAACCCACAATAAATAATAAAAATATCTTCACCTATAATTTATTTTTTAATTATATTTCTTTATTTTTTTGAAAATGAACTCATAGAATAAAAGGCTAGTTTTTTATGATTGAATTTTATATATAATTAAGATAATTAGATTATACATGATCTTAATTTACACCTCAATCACAAAGACAATTTACCCAAACTCAGCAACCTCATCCATAACTCACTTCTTCTTGGATTTCCTCAACCATGCCAGCTTCTTTTCCTCTATCATTTAACACAGCACCTTTTCGCCTCTCTCATTGTTTCCCTCACCTGCCTTTGTCTCTCTATTACAAAGAACTCCCATAACATTTTTTTAAAACAATATTAAGTGATAATAAATATTTTTATAATTCTTTTTATTAGATGTTTTTTATATAATTTTATAGTGATATTCGTTTAAGCTTTCATATATTACAATATCATTAAATATTATTTATTCTTCCTTTATTTTGATTTTTCATTATCTTTAACTTATTCTATAATCATTTTAATTATTATTTTTAATGTATTTTTTTAATTTCTTAGAAATATTATATGATAAGTGAGGGTTGACAAACTTATAAAGAGTGTATAGTTCCTTAAATGTTCTAGGAGGTGCGGAAGTACTTGTTTTCTCCCTTTACAGAAAAGGAAACAATAAGAAATATCAGATGGATGTCCCGCAAGATGACCGGGTACGTTGGTGCACAGAAATCATGCTTTCAAAAGAATTACCTGGTTATCATGAAGTCTCATATTCATGCAACTTCCAATCTTATAGCAATGTTGCTGGACACATTTCCAGTCTTATTTTCGAGTTACTGAGGAAGAGATCGGAGAAGTCTCCGACTCATTTTCAAGTTGGATACCTGTAAGGAGCTTAGAACTTGCCATTTTCTACTTTACTTATTGTTCAATGTTTTGAGCAATTTCACTCTCGCCAGAGTTTTTTGCTTTCTGGGAAATGGAGTGGGACAAATGCTCTCTCTCTCTTAAAAATTGAAGAGATAGTAGGCGCATTAAGGGCATCCTACTCAGCCATATTAATCTTTATAGGTTTTTCTTCAAATTAGACTATTCAGTTTAAGACTTTCGTGTCATTTTAATTATTTAGTTGCTCATGCCAATGTCTGTAGAAGGTTATTGGATCCTCATTTGTGTTGACATAGAGAAACAATGAGGTTGCTATAGGCTATGCTTTGTATTCAATGAAGTTGCAACAATGATATATCCCAGGGAAGACTGTTTATGAGGGAATTGGAGAAAGATGTTAGTGATTTATATTCGGTGGAGTGGACGATTGGTGATGCACCTCTATATATGAGAGATCCATGCACACAAACAAATATTAAATTTAGAATTATTTCAAATTAATATACACAAGATCACAACTTTCACAATCTCTCTCTCTAGCTCTCTTTGTTTTCTTGATCCCTCCACACATCTAAATACTCAGGTTACATGCCTGTTTACATGAAAATAGAACACTTAAAAACGCCATTGCTTGTATCACTTATTCTTCTTCTTCTTCATTTTCAACTATTACTGCACCTCCGTCATTAATGGCTATTCCATTCTTCGATATTGGTGGCTGCCTCCTTCTATGACAGTGGCAACCACCTACTTCTAGAAACTATGGGCTGAAGCAAAGCATAACAGAAAATGTCTCAAGATTGAACAATAAAGGAACGAAAAATATCAACACAGAAAATAAAATGATCAAAAGAGTTTCACCAGTGGCTTGTAAAAAACAGGGTAGAGAAAACCCTGGAAAGCAGAAACCAATGTGCTGACAGCGGGTCATGAAGTGCCTCCAAAGACCTGAAAAAGCAGTCGAAGTCCTGAAAACCTTTGAAGAGCATCTACCAAATAAGCAGCAAGAACATACACTAAGGCATCAAACCAGAAGCCTAAACCAGAGGAGGGCCACAACTAATTGGCAGAACCATAATGCAACCCAATGCAAATCAACAAACAAACCGATAAGAGTGACCTAAGATTCCTTAACATGAGCTCATAGCTAAACACAGCCAATTGGTTTAAGTCAACCACAGCCATAACACCCTCTCATCAGTCAACCCGTAAAGTCACAACACTGCACCACAACCATAGGAAACCCAATAACCAAAAAAAAAAAAAGCTTGAATATATATTAACCAAGAAAAAAATTAAAAGCGAATGAAGCTGGGGCATTCCGAGATCTAACGCGGGACCTGTCGCACCCAAAGCGATAATCACACCACTAGCAAGACCAAATGCACATTTATGATTACATTTTCGATTCACATTACAAGTAATATTTTAAATATTTAGATTAGGGCATTAGTACTATGATATGTTTCTATGTGAATTAATGGAGTTTCTAGCTCACTAAGATGAGTTTTAGCGAGGGTTGCAAAGCTTGCACGGCTTAATGTTTTAGCTGAAAGGAATACAAGTTGTTGTGAATTGCGACTTCCATTTATATGCAAAGCATGAATGTGTTACATCTCATTCCAAATTAACAATTTTGACAAGTTACTGAAAATGCTAATCAGTAAATTAATGAAGTCATTCTGGATTCAAATTTACAATTGCTGATTCCAGCTTAGTTGATTGATAGACTCTGCAATATTCTACACGTTGCCTTCAGATCCTATCCTTGTAGAAGCAAACTAAGAAATCCCATCCTTGCTATTGCTTATGAATAATCATTGCGCGCAGATCTTTCGTGTTTCTCCTTGTAATTGCTTCATTTTTTAGCTCAGATAAATGTTTCTTACAACGGACATTGTGCTTAACCAAGGCTGAGGATGGTATTGGCGGAGTCTTTGCTGTTGCTTATCCTGTCCAGATCAGTACTTTGGTCCAATAGTATTCCCTCTTCAAGTACGTACGTAGAGAATATCATTCTTAACTCTATTCTTCAATACTTAACTTTCAATTTCCAGAAACAAAAGGAAATATAGGAATTTCGATCTAATTTTGTCCGAACATGGAATCTCCTTGGGAAAAAGATTCTTGAAATGCTGAAACATAAACTGCGTTTGGACATGTCGCTGCATTTGTGGCCTTTTGCCAGTGGACCTGCCCATTGAATTCAAACTTTCTGGCGTGTTTCTTTCTTTCTGCCTTGGATTCGCATAATGGCATGGGATAAAGGTGACCCTGTTTAAAAATAAAATTACATATTTAACATTTGATTTTTTAGAATTTAAAAATAACTTTGAAAGACATTTTTGTCTCCGTCTTATAGTTTCTTGTAATAATTATATGGTCTTGTTCTTGTAATTTATCTTATTAGAATATTAATAAAATATAAGAGTCCTCCGTGCTAGAGGCCGTGAGGAAAATTCCGTTGGGGCAAAAATCCCAATCGCAGTCAAGATGAATTTGTGTCTCTAATACCATGAAAAATGACCCTTCTTTCTTCATATTTTTAATAAGAAAAATGAACCGTATAAAGGGTGGAATCAACAAACCAAGGGGACAATTGGAAACATAAACAACAGATACAAAAGAGACCAAGCGGGAGAAAACATAACCCAAAGAGGAAGTCCTCCATGGAACGTGCCATCATCCTCCAAAAGACGGCACTGGAAGTCATAGTTACAGATAACTACACAGTGAGTAAGGGTCTGAAGTGGGTAGCCTAGCTAGAGAGCATACTTGATCAGTTGCATCATGTCATCAATGGAAGTGCGAGGATGATGAAAAATGATGCGAAACCCAGGATGATACCAACTTTCTCTAACATTCTCGACGCAAGAGGGAACTTGTCGTGAATCAGCTGTGAAAGAATAAGAGAAACAAAGGTAAGTGCGATATAGACAGCGCGTAAGTATACCTTAAGATAGGGTTTCGTGTGTTGATCAATTTGTTCATATGTAAGATCATTTTGCGCAGCTGTACTAAGACAGAAGGCTATAAGTATCTTTGCCCATGGAAAACGCTGGTTAACAGCACTCTCTGTATTGTTTGGCTGCTGGTTGGCTGTAAAGGAATGTTGTGGTTGCGGTGGCGGTGTTTGGAGTTTGATGGAAGGAAGAGGGAGTTCTGGTACTGGTGGTGTTTCTGGTAACTGCGACTCCAGATCAGTAGCCTGAGAAGAAGGTTGTGAATTTGGTGGTCGTGGTGTTTCTTGGTTGACAGTACTGAGAGAGAGTACTGGTTGTCGTGTTTCTGCAGACAAAGGCAACTGATCTAGATTGATAGGCGCCGGATCAGAAGAGACCAGCCGGGAAAAAAAAGGTATTACTGGAAGATAGAGCCTTTGTATGATACCCATGACCATTTTTGTATATATGCGCTGAGAAGAGGCTGGCCGGACCAAAAGCGTTTTTCGATAGAGAGTTAGGGCTTCAGTTTAAAAAAGGAACCGGGGGAAGCAAGCGTGTTTGTCTGAGCAAAAAAGAAGGTATTTGTAGGCAAAAATTCCCTCAAAAAAGTGTTTGTCTGAGCAAAAACACTTTTGAATAGTGACCCTACAGCACTGCTTCAACAGTAGATTGGGAATCTGGAGAACACGAATGTGGACTTTTTTTAGGCGGAGGTGGTGGTTTGCATAGCAAAATTTGGAAATGAAATTAGGGATTGTGATTGTGACTGTTTTATAGGATAATTTAGAATTAGGGCTTGATTTAGATTAATACGGATTGATGAGGTAGTCTTAACCCAAAACCCTTAGATAAGAAAAAAAAACATATGATATCAATTTTATAATACTATAAATTATATTTTTATTGGAAACTTTTATGGTGATAATGAAATACTATTGCTTATTTTATGAATTGAATTTTAAAAACAAAGTGAGAAAATTTTACAGTGCTATTATCATATTATTAATTATTCTTTAGAGTACATTTAAAAAAAATTATAAAATAGGGGTGATCATTTCTATTTGATTCGATTTTTATTAGAAAAAAATAATTAACTAATTTTTTTTTAAAAAACTGAAACTAAAAACAAATATGGTCTAAAACATCAAACCAAAGTAGAACCATAACTAATCATAATGCAAATCAACAAACAAACAGAGTAGAACCACAACTAACCATAATGCAACCCAATGCAAATCAACAAACAACAACTAACCATAATGCAACCCAATGCAAATCAACAAACAAACAGATAAAAGTGACCTAAGATTCCTTAACATGAGCTAATAGCTAAACACAACCAATTGGTTTACGCTAACCACAGCCATGATTAACACCTTCTCATCAGCCAATCCCCAAAGTCACAACATTCACAACAACGATAGGAAACCCAACAACCAAAAAGAAAAAGAAGCTTGAATATCCACCTTCGGACCTATGCACATTTGTGATTTCTGGGGTCAATGTCGGGACCCTCATGACGAGCAGGCAATGAAGTAATGCTCCCTCTTGTCTGTTTAGAGAGAAAGACAGGTGCTTTTAGCATGTGAGCGCCCTCGCGAGCGTTATCCCTTAGGGTCGTTGATTGACACCGAACAACTCTTCCCACCACCTGTGGCTCTCTACTTGCTGTCAAAGACAGTCTCATCTCAATTCTCTCTTCAAAATGGAAGCTCAGTATTCATGGAAGCTCAGTATTCTTCTAATGTGATGTTTTGAATAAATGAATAGGAAATTATAATAAAGTCCTTGATGGTTTAAAGTGTGGGTATAAATGAATGAGGGGTAGTGTAGTAATTTTACAAAACTTGATAAATATAAATAAAAAGTAAAAAAAACAAAAGAAGAGATCTGAAATTTGAGAGAGAATTGGCAGGAGAGAGAAGGGAGAAAGAAGAAGAAGAGAAAAGAGGGAAATTAGAAAGGGAATACAAAGGAGTTGGAGGAAATAAGTAAAAAGTTAAGATTATGTATAAATATGTGTTAATTAAACTTAATTTTGGTTTTGATAAATGTTAGGGTTATGAAATTATGTTGTGGGTTTAATTGATAAATTAAATTAAATGTTAGGGTTGATTGTTGTAGTTAATTGATTGTTAAGTTGAATTTGAGAGAATGTAGATGAAAATGATGATTTTGAGTTATGAATTTTGTTTGAATGGTGAAATTGTGTTAGAGATAAGGAAAGAACAATAGGTTTCTGTTGAAATTCTGGGTTGGAGGTTGAAGATGATGAAAATTCAATTTGGTCCTTTAATTATGGAAAATTACAGTTTAGTCCCCAAACTTTGGAAAATTACAGAATGGTCCCTGGATCGTATTCTGAGATTCTGAACAGAATAAAATATGAATTATGGGCAGAATTACTGTATAGTTATGAAATTTTAAAACTTTCAATTTAGTCCTTTAATTTGATAAAAATTTACCATTTGACCCTAAAAATTTGGTAAAATTCCAGAATGGTCCCTGGAGTATAATGAGATATTCTGGACATATTTGAGGATTAATTATGGTCATAATTTCAGTATATTCATGGATTTATGATAAATTTTAGTTTGGTCCTCCAATTAGATGAAAATTACAATTTGGCCCTAAAAATATGATAAATTCCATATTAATCCCTAGCTGTGATGTTAGCTTTTTCAGATTGGTTTGATGAATAATTTAGGATTATTTAGTGAATTATTACCATTTTGTTATTTGTTTTATTATGGAATAGATTTTGGGAAAACCGTTAAATTTTGGGTTTTTTTAAAAATAACTACTTTAGTCTAAAAACATATAGGATTATGGAATAGACCCTTAGTTAAGTGTATTAAATAGATTGTATATTCTTTTGAGTCATTCTTGAATATGTTTCCTTTATATTTAGATAATCCTGATATTCTACCGGCAGGACGTTAGTAGGATTTTCTTCGATGTCTGCTTTTGACTTTTGTTTTGCTACGAGTCAGGTGAGTGAATAATTTTTCATATGCATGAGAAATATTATAAATATTTGATTTGTTAATATGAATTGGATCATGCTTCTTGATAATATATATGATGATTATTATCCTTGTTATGATAAACATGATCATTTGTTGAATCTGAATTCTTGATATGAACCAATATGTATTTTGGATTGACTTCTGAATTGATAGCTTCTCATTTGATTGATGTCATGAGTTGAGCCTTAAGATATTAACATGTCTGTTTGAGTATGATTATGACCCTATGGTATGTCAGTCAGAATACCCATGCTAACAGGGTAGTATTAGTCTTTGTGCACATCATATCTGAACCCTAGTTGGTCGGGGGAGTCACCAACCTGTATGGACTGATCATTCCACAGTACGGAGCCTCATGCTAATTGCATTTTGATTTTCTAACGAATTTTACTATATGATATTCTTATTATGACCTATTTGAGAAACCTTTTTATAAGAACCTAAAACCATACTTGTATATATATTTCTCATTGTTGTATTATCTTATGTGTGTATATTGAACATTACCTACTCACTAAGTTGTTAAACTCATACTCTCACTATTTATCATTTTCAGGCTTATAGCTTAATAGCAGGTCACTTTTGTTGGACCTTCAGAACCTGCTCTTTTGGTTGTAAATTTGAACATATTTTTTTTTATGTCTAGTTAGTGCTCCCAAACTATGAAATTATATTAACTCTTGTGTTAAGATAATTCAATTATATTATAAAGTTGATTTTGTTATTAATGTTGCGTTAAACTCTGATTAAGTTAGTATAAGTTTGTGTGTAAGTTTGGGTTCGCATAGGTATGGAACCTTGGAGGGGAACCTTTCCTATGTGCCGGTCATGGATCCAGGATTCGGGTCGTGACAATTCTCCAACCATATTAGTTGTGAGATTATATATACTTTAATTACTAACCAAACATGATAATTCCAGCAAGTAGACATTTACAGTTAAAATTCATTCATTCAAAATCGCACTATCATGAGATTTAGGAAGGTTTGATGAGCAGCCATATGCATATATATATATATATATATATATATGGGCAGCCATATTAAAATTTCTTCAATATAAAATTAATCAGTATAAATCTATGTAAATTTTAAGTTCTCTTGTAACCCAATTTTGATTTTAAAAAAAATTAAATAGTAAAAAATAACAAAAATTTGATGTATTTACATCATTTTCAATGTCCTTTTAAAAAAAATTAAATTCAAAATTTATTTTAAACCCTTTTGATTTTTAACAAGCTCATTTTAATTTCATTGTTTATTTTTTACATCGAACCGGTATTTATGCTGTTCTTTTTAATATCAAAATACAAAAAATTGAAAAAAATATATAATGAGAAATAAAAAATAAAAAGAAAAACAACTGCACAGCCCACAACACCTGCAGACGCCACACAACTAACACTGAGAGCCCCTGACAGCTGCTGCCTCTTCTTACTTCAAACTACTGTCTCTTTGGAGTTGAAGGTTTAACTGTTTTTTTTTAATCTGTAAATATACTTGTTAGCATCATTAGAACTTTTTTATGATTGAATTTTACATATAATTAGGATAATTAGATTATAAACCTCAATCACAAAAACAATTTACCCAAATTCAACAACCTCATCCATAACTCACTTCTTCTTGGATTTCCTCAACCATGCCAGCTTCCTTTCCTCTATCATTTAACTCAACACTTTTTTGCCTCTCTTGTAATCTCTCTCACCTGCATTTGTCCCTCTCTTACAAAGAACTCCCATAACATTTTTCAAAAACAATACTAAGTAATAAAAAATATTTTATTAGTTTTTTTGTATAATTTTATAGTAATATTCATTTAAGCTTTCATATATTACAATATCATTAAATATTATTTATTCTTCCTTTATTTTGATTTTTCATTATCTTTAACTTATTCTATAATCATTTTAATTCTTATTTTTAATATATACATTTTTTAATTTCTCAACAATATCATATGACAAGTGAAGATTGACAAACTTATAATATGAAATGGTGATGAATTTTACAAAAAACAAAACATGAAATTATGATGGTTTTTATAAAAAATAACAATTTTTTCAAAACAAATGATCCAATCAAGTCCCATTAAAGTCAATCAAATTTATCAAATTTAACTAAATTCATTCTCCACCTAGTTTAAAATCAAATCTAACTTGAGTTAGATAAATAAATTTTCCAATAAACCCCTTAAATTACCGGTTCAAGCTTGATATACATGATTTATAGATCAACTATGCCATCAATCCATCTTTAAGATAGGTTGTTTGTTTTTTACTAAATAAATTGATACAGTGTATGTGATGTAATTGAATGTAATTATGATTATTTTTTAAAATATTTTTAATGTATTTTTTTTAATAATTAATATATTAAAAATTATAAAACGTAAGATTTTTTAAAAATAGCTTTTAACTGTGATAACAAAATAATATTTAAAATTATAATAGTATTTATTTTTCATATTATTTTTTGTTTTGAAATATATTATAATAATATTTTTTTAATTTATTTTTTTAAAAGAATAATTGTAAAAACTAAAAAATCTTCAAAAATAAAAATACAACAACCTATAACATATCTGCGAACTTGCTGCTGACTTATTTTCCCAGCAACCAAATTTCCATGTGCATCTCTCTCCTCTTTCCACTGAGAATTAGAGAATTTGGTTTTGATTTCTCCAAGGTCAGTATTGGCTGCTTCTCTCTTGCAATAATTTTGACACAAATCTTCATTTCAAGAAACCCTTTATTTATCTTGTCTTTTTCACAGGGTTTGGCTTCCTAAAATGAATCAGGCAGGTTGTAACTGAAATTGCAGACATCCTTGAAGAAACATGTTATGCGCATAATTTACCTATAGCTCTAACATGGGTTTCTTACAATTCCCTTAAAAACAACAAAAGAACCTTAAACGTTGTGAATAATGCTTGTTATGTGAATGATTTAGGGATGCAAGGGTTTCTAAAGGCGTGTATAGGGCATCATCTCAAAGAAGGTCAAGGTGTTGCTGGAAAAGCACGTCGCACCATTGCTGTCTCCGATGTTTGTTTGCTTGACGTGGCTGATCATCCGTTTGTGGATAATGCTAGGTGTTCTGGGCTTCGTGCTGCTTTAGCTATGAAGTTAATGATAAAGCAGGTGTTTTATAGAAGTAATGTTGATTATGTGGTGGAGTTTTTTCTTCTCGTGAATCTGGAAGATTTGGAAGATAAGACATTGATGGATGGGATTCCAGCTAGTTTGAGGAAATTTTGTGAGAATTCCAGGACTGTTATGGCATCATGAGGAACCATGAGGATTCAAGTGAGGTTTCATCTTCCGATTGGAATGACTCTTAGCCTGCTTCTATTTCTGGGAGCTCTTTGCGGCATTCTGAGCAAGTGTGGCTCTTTTAATTGTGCAATTATTGTTTAGTGTTCTTTCTTGTTGATGAATGGATTGTTCTGTTGATGAACAAATTGAGACTTTTATTTAGATCATGGGGCTTAGTTTTTCTTTGAATATAATTCTGCATACCAATTGATGTGCTACGTGCATGCATCTTCTGTGATTGCTATACTTGTCATGAGTAGTTGAAAATGTTTTGGTGCGTGCAATTTAGTTTATCTGTTGAAAATGCTTGAAAACTCTTGGTGTCAGGTAATGTACCTGGGCCGAGCCTGTAAAAGCTCAACCTGAAGGAAACAACCAGCCTCTACAGAGGATATAAAAAGCCCAACCTTCATGGGCTTAATATAGAGGAAAAATCCTGTTCTCATGGGCTTACTCTAGAGAAAGAGATTTTGGATTGTATTCTTTTAAATGTTTAAAAAATCTCTCACTAACCTATGTTTCCTTATATTAATATTTATGTAAAATATATTTATTTTTAATATATATATATATATGAGATCTTTAATACTATCGGGATAAAATTATATTATAACCTCTTTTTTTCTATAACAGTCATCATGTCCAGCTGAGGTTTCAAGCAATCGTGGGGCAGAGAAAGTAGGAAGATGTGCTTCAGCCAGCGAAGAAGTAGTAGAACTCTAGTACTTCAGCTTCTCTGAGACCTCAATTTCTATACTGTTTGCTTGAGGAAAAGGACTGCACATCATTAATATCACTCTCAACATGCAGAAAGATCGCTATCTTAAAATCCTACCCTACTCCAATGCAGATTTTTCCAGCACAAGACAACATTAGCGTGCAATGGGCAAAACAACACTGCAAGCACTTCACTTGACTCTCAGGATCAATGGAGATGCGATGGTGGTGAAAAATGCAAAGGCGACATGAGATATTGTAATTTTCTTCAATACTTTGGATACATCATGAAGCCTATTTTTAATTAGCTATGAAACAAGAAGAGAACAAAAGGTGAGTAGTATGGTAAAAGAAAGCAAAAAGAAGGAAACAGGGAGTTTGGAATGTTGAGCATTTTAGTATTGGAGAGTTATTTGAATTGCTGCTTCGAAACAGAATTCCATGATTATGTTGAGCCATTCTAGAGTAAACTGCTTAAGAATGAACATATTGATTTGTTGTGGATTGATGGCAGGGAAGGTATTTGTTGTGTTGGTGGTGGTAATTGTAGCTCTACTTCCTTAATATAATGAGGTTGAGGAGCCTGTGATTGTGCTTTTTGCAACAACATCTTTGTGTCGACTGCTGTGAAAAGTAAGGGTTGTGTTTCTTGGGTTCGAGATAATTCTTGATTATAAATGGTAACAGAGGGTTGTGCTTGTGATTCTGGTAACTGAGATTCAAGGTCGATGACAGGAGAAGGCGGCGGTGCATGTGATGGATGTAACGCTTGAAGTGATGATTGCAACATTTCTGAGGCTATGTTATCAAAATGCAAAGGTTGGTTTCCTTGGTTTTGGGATGTTTGGGTAATGTTTAAGGTTATTGATTCTATTTTGATTAAGTGTTTTATTTTATTAATTAAAATTGAATATTTTATATTTATATATATATATATATATTCAAGATAAATTAATTATAAATTATGCAATACAAACACAATGCATATAAATATAATTTTAGAATTTAAAATATTTCTAAATAATCAAGATTAAATAGATTTTTCACTTAAAGTAAAAGTAATTCAATTTAAATAAAATATTAAAATATTATGAAAGTAAAATGTTTTAAACAAATATTGTAAATATAAAGTTAGGTGAATGTTATCAAAGCTAAAGGAATCTAAAACATTCCTTGTTTTGCTCAAATTTTTATAAAGTATAAATATAAAAAAAAACAACATAAATATAAACTATATATATTAGTGATAAATTTAATTTTAAAAATTAATATCATTATTAATGAAAATAGTAATAATAATTTTTAATATCATTATTAATATCATTATTATTAAAAATAATAATAAAAAGAACTTTTTATACTTGGGTTGTTTAATTAATTAAATTGAACAAGGTTCAATTTGGTTCAATAGCCATTGAAGAGTGAAAAGGAACATGTGAAATGAAACTGAAACATTCTAGTTGAAATAACTAGAATATTTAATTGAAAAATCTAGAATCAAATAAAATAAAATTTAAAATAAAATAAAAATTATTTCATTTTATTTTGCCTTTTAAATTGGTATGAAATATTCCAATGATTTCGAGCAAAACAGAATGAAATTGACAACTTAGTGATAAGAGAGGATTATGGATATGGCTCTGACTCTCGGTCGAAGACAAGATAACGAGGTGGGGTGCTTGATGAATGTGGGGGTAGTAAGTATCTTAATCTTCCCCAACCTAGGATCAAGAAAGATGTAACAGACACACCAAAAGGCTTGGCCTAGTGGTGGAAGGGGATTGTTTCCTTCCACTGTACCTAGGTTCGAGCGCTGGCGTGTACGCTTATCACCGTCGCGGTGCATTACCTGTCTACTAGATTTGCAGAGTATTCAATGGGTTGTGGAGATTAGTCATGGTGCATGCAAGGTGATGTAAACACCTCACGTAAATTAAAAAAAAATGTAACAGACAAAATTCCTGGATGTTTTTAGTAATTTCTATGTTTGTGTGAGTTGATTTAAATTTTTTCAAGAGCTGCACTTGAAGTGGTGTGGACAGCAAAGACAGCATACAGAGGGCCTACCTGCCACCGGCTCGCGGGAACAGAGCAATTCATTCGTCAATAAAGAAAGAAAAAAGAAAAGAAACAAGGAAATGGGGGCCCGATGAATCACAAAGAGTTATAAGATAACAAAGATAGTGAAAGAGATCATCATGTAATCTGTTTATCCATCCACAGAGCCACCGGATCTTAATTTGGTGCTTACAGACATGGACTCTCCTCTTGTCAACAAATTGATGGGCTGTGCTAAGGTAGTTTCCGATGGCAATCTCAAACCTGCAGATTTTCTTTTTGAGGAAATGGAAGGTCTGCTTGCTGCCGAAACCAGTTAACAAAAAGTTGTCCGCTGCTTTGCTGAAACTCTAGCTCGGCGAGTCCATGGATTGCATCCCAGTCCTATTCCATTACTTCCTTCTATAGAAACGCAAAACCACCCCAACGCCAAAGAAAACCCCCTTCACTTATTTGCTACCACCGCCACCAACTACGACATGCTTGAAACCTTAATTATTTGACGATCAAAACCATTCCACTTCGTTGACTTATCCATGGTCCTAAGCAGCAGGTACTGGAGGTGTTGAATTCGGAAATCATTTTTATTGCTCAAAATCACTCCGGTTGACCAGTATCAGACAAAATCTACCACGACACGATGGTCATTGGCAACAGTACATATGCCAGCAGCTTATCACTCCACTTTCTCAAGAGTATGTCATCGATATCCAGTAAGAAGAAGTGTTTGCCAGTTCTGTAGCTGAGATAGTGGAGGCTGTGCTCAATCTCAAAACAACAAGTAAGGATGAGACTACCATTGTAATGGGTGTTTGAACTCCACAAATTACTTGCTTATCAACGGGTTACTACCAGTGTTTTTCGAGCACCAGAGCAATATGATACTGTCCTGCCTCTCATTCTTTAAGACTGCTATTAGCAACTTCTCATCCTGCCTCTCATTCTTAACTCTCTTCTTCAATACTTAACTTTCAATTTTTAATTTCCGGAAACAAAAGGAAATATAGGAATTTCAATCTAATTTTGTCCGAACGTGGAAATGCATGCCACTACCTGGGAAAAATATTCTTGAAATGCTGAAACATAAACGGTGTTTGGACATGTCGCTGCATTCGTGGCCTTTTGCCACTGGACCTGCCCATTGAATTCAAACTTTCTGGTGTGTTTCTTTTTTTTCCTCGCTTGATACTTGATTTTCTCTTTGGAATGTATTTTTTGTCTTTTTAACATTAAAATTACATATTTAACATTTGATTTTTTAACAATAAAATTACATATTTAACCTTTGACTTTTTAGAATTTAAAAAAAACTTTGAAAGACTTTTTTGTCTGTCTTATAGTTCCTTGTAGTACTTATATGGTGTTGATCTTGTAATTTACCTTATTAGAATATTTATAAAATATAATGCTACGCGTGCTAACTACGCGCATTCCTCCGCATCAGCACGTAAGAGTCCTCCGTGCTAGAGGCCGTGAGGAAAATTCCGGTGAGGCAAAAAAAAAACCAATGGCAGTCAAGATGAATTTGTGTGTCTAATACCAAGAAAAATGACCCTTCTTTCTTCATATTTTTAATAAGAAAAATGAACCGTAGAAAAGGCAGAAACAACAAACCAAGGGGACAATTGGAAACAAGAACAACAGATACAAAAAAGACCAATTAAGCGGGAGAAAACATAACCCAGATGCAGGAAGTCCTCCATGGAACGTGCCAGCATCCTCCAAAAGACGACACTGGAAGCCATAGTTACTGATCACTACATAGTGAGTAAGGTTCTGAAGTGGGTGGCCTAGCTAGAGAGCATACTTGAGTTGGCTCATGTCATGAATGGAAGTGCGAGGATGATGAAAAATGATGCGAAACCCAGGGTGACACCAACTTTCTCTAACATTCTAGACGCAAGAGGGAACTTGTCGTGAATCAGCTGTGAAAGAATGAGAGAAACAAAGGTAAGTGCGATACAGACAGCGCGTAAGTATACCTTAAGATAGGGTTTCGTGTGTTGATCAATTTGTTCAGATGTAAGATCATTTTGCGCAGCCGTACTAAGACAGAAGGCTATGAGTATCTTTGCCCATGGAAAACGCTGGTTAACAGCACTATCTGTATTGGTTGGCTGTAAAGGAATGTTGTGGTTGCGTTGGCGGTGTTTGGAGGTTGATGGAAGCAAGAGGGAGTTCTGGTACTGGTGGTGTTTCTGGTAACTGCGACTCCAGATCAGTAGCCTGAGGAGAAGGTTGTGAATTTGGTGGTCGTGGTGTTTCTTGGTTGACAGTACTGGGAGAGTGTACCGGTGGTTGTGTTTCTGCAGACAAAGGCAACTGATCTAGATTGATAGCCGGATCAGAAGAGACCAGCCGGGCCAAAAAAGCTAATGCTGGAACATAGAGCCTTTGTATGATGCCCATGACCATTTTTGTATAGATGTGGGGGTATTTGCAAACAGATACTAAAACGAAGGGAGTGTGTTTTTTCTATAAGCAAAACTTTTGTATTTATAGAGATAAAACTAGGCGGGTAGTTTTTGTCGCGTTGTTACAGGCTCCAAAACTTGGAAAGTGATTACTGGCTCCAAAACTTGGAAAGTGACGACTGCAAGCCAAGAGGGAAGGGATCCTCTAAAAACGGTTGGGTTGCCGATGCTCCTTCTCCTTGGGCAAGCAGAGCCTAATATTAAATAAGAACAAGCCCTCCACAACTGTAAGTGACTACTGACCTTGGGCAAGCAGAGCCTACAATTAAAAAAGAACACAGCCCTCCACAACTGAAAGTGACTACTGACTACATAAAAATTCTGCATCACTTAACACAACCATAGTTTTGGAGCATGACAATGACTACTGGCTAGCGGGTGGAAAAAGGCTAAGAGAAAAATGGTCGCCGACTCCGTCGCCTTGCTTACGAGGAAACTGCGAGGAATGCGAGTTGAGAAATGATTAATTTCGGTTGTTTTTGTATTTTAAAAATATTTTTTTAAAAAAAATTAAAACTTTTTTATTTTTATTTTTACTTCAAATTAATATTTTTAAATTATTTTAATACACTAATATCAAATATATTTTTTAAAAAAATATTATTTTAATATATTTAAAAAAACAATTATAATCCCAATAAACATAATGCGTTGATATGTTCGGCACATGATCGCGTGTGAAAGACTGGAGAAAGGAAGTGCGGGCTTGTTTTTATACGGAGTTGGAGGTTTGCATGGGAAAATTTGGAAATGAAATTAGGGTTTGTGATTGTGGCTGTTTTAATTTTTATAGGAGATTTTAGAATTAGTTTTTTTTTTGTTTTCTGTGCATTTGATTCCAAATCTTTTGTGTGCTTTAGTCTTCTTAGAGGCCACGAGAAAATAATAAAGTATTCTGGTGGGCTTGGCTTAGATTAATATAAGCTGATGTAGGTAAAACCTTTAGCCCAAAACCCTTAGACAAGAAAAAAAAATACATGATATTGATTTTATAATACTATAAAATATAAATTATATTTTCTTCGGAAACTTTTATGGTGATGATATCATAAAAAATATACAATTTATAAACTACAATAAATAATAAAAATTATCTTCATCCATGATTTTCTTAGTTATATTTCTTTATTTTTTTAAATGAACTCAAAAAATAAAAAACTAAGTTTTTATAATTGAATTTTATATATAATTAAGATAATTAGATTATACACGATGTTAATTTGAACTTCAATTACAAAGATAATTTACCCAAACTTAGCAACCTCATCCATAACTTATTTCAACTTCATTTAGAAACATGGTTGAAAATGTGTTTTTTTAAATTTATTTTTTAAATTTTCAGATCATTTTTATGTAATGATCTCAAAAAATAATTTTTTTAAAATAAAAAAAATATTATTTTAATATATTTTAAAATAAAAATAATAATACACTATCACTATCAAAATTCTAATCAGGTCATTTTTCTTGGATTTCCTCAACCATGCGCAGCTTCTTTTACTCTGTCATTTGACACAACACTTTTTTACCTCTCTCATTATTTTCTTGACTTGCCTTTGTCTCTTTATTACAACAAAGAACTCCCATGGCATTTTTTAAAAACAATATTAAGTAATAATAATATTTTTATAATTCTTTTTATTAGAGTTTTATATATAATTTTATAGTAATATTCGTTTAAGCTTTCATATATTACAATATCATTGAATATTATTTATTTTTCCAGCATTTTGATTTTTCATTATCTTTAACTTATTCTATAATCATTTTAGTTCTTAGTTTTAACATACACACACACATACACATACATACATATATATATATATAATTTCTCAACAATATTATATGATAGGTGAGGGTTGACAAACTTGTAACATGAAATAATGATGATTTTTACAAAAAAAATAAAAACATGAAATTGTGATGATGTTTTTTACAACAAGTAACAAATTTTTTTAAAAAAAACTGATATGATTAAGTCTCATTAAAGTCAATTAAATCTATCAAGTTTAACTAAGTTAATTCTTAACCTAGTTTGAAATCAAATCTAACTTGAGTTAGATGAATAAATTTTTCAATAAATTTAGATTAGATATACATGGTTTACAGACCAATCATGCCATTGATCCACCCTTAAGCTAAGTTGTTTGTTTTTTATCAAAATAAATTAATATATTGTATTGTAATGATAATTATTTTTTTAAATATTTTTAATTTAAAATTTATTTTTTATCATTAATATCTTAAAATAATAATAAAATATAAAAATTAAGATTTTTTAAAAATGCTTTTTAACTGTGATAACAAAATAATATTTAAAATTATAATAGTATTAAGATTTTGTTTAGAAATATATTATAATAATATTTTTTTAATTTATTTTTAAAAAAACTTAATTGTAAAAAATAAAAAAAATCTTTTAAAAAATAAAAATAAAAATAAAAATACAACAACACATGAGGTATCTGCCAACTTGCTTGTTGACTTATTTTCCTGGCAACCAAATTTCCATCTGCATCTCTTTCCCCTTTTCACGGAGAATCTGAGAATTTGGTTTTCATTTCTCCAAGGTCAGTATCGGCTGCTTCTCTCTTACAGTAATTTTGACACAAATCTTAATTTCAAGAAACCCTTTATTTATCTTGTCTTTTTTACAGGGTTTGGCTTCCAAAAATGAATCTGCCAATTATTTTAACTGAAACTGCAGACATCCTTGAAGAAACATGTCGTGCACATAATTTAGCTATAGCTCTAACATGGGTTTCTTCATATCCTCTTATAAACAACAAAAGAACCTTAAACATCGTGAATAGTGCTTGTTATGTGAATGATTTAGGGATGCAAGGGTTTCTCAAGGCGTGTATAGGGCATCATCTCGAAGAAGGTCAAGGTGTTGCTGGAAAAGCACTTAAATCGATGCATCATTGCTCTGTCTGCAATGTTTGTTGCTTGATGTAGCTGATTATCCGTTTGTGGATGATGCTAGGATTTCTGGGCTTCGTGCTGCTTTAGCTATAATGTTAATGATAAGGGAGGGGTTTTATAGAAGTAATGTTGATTATGTGGTGGAGTTTTTTCTTTCTGCGAATCTAGAAGATTTGGAAGAGAAGACATTGATGGATGGGATTCCAGCTAGTTTGAGGAAATTTTGTGAGAATTCCAGGACTGTTACAGCACCTAGGTATAGTGTCCAGCCAGTGCCTTTGCTTGGCAGTTTGAATTTGAATCAAAGGAGTCTGGAGAGGAACCATGAGGATTCAAGTGAAGTTTCGTTTTCTGATTGGAATAACTTTTAGCCTGTTGCTGTTTTTAGGAGCTCTTTGCGGCATTCTGAGTAGGTGTGCCTCTTTTAATTGTGCAATTATTGTTTAGTGTTCTTTCTTATTGATGAACAAATTGAGACTTTTATTTAGATCATAGGGCTAAATTTTTCTTTGAATATAATTCTGCATACCAATTGATGTGCTGTGTGCATGCATCTTCTGTGATTACTATACTTGTCATGAGCAGCTGAAAATGTTTTGGTGCGTGCAATTTAGTTTATCCGTTGAAAATGCCCGAAAACTCTTGGTGTCAGGTAATGTACCTGGGCCAAGCCCGTAGAAGATCAACCTGGAGGAAACAACCAGCCTCTACATAGCATATAAAAAGCCCAACACTTATGGGCTTAATATAGAGAAAAAATCCTGTTTTTATAGGCTTACGCTAGAGAAAGAGATTTTGGATTGTATTTTTTAAGTGTTTAAAAAATCTCTCACTAACCTATTATGTTTCCTCAGTAAAATATATTTATTTTTAATTAATATATAAAAAAAAATTAATATTATCAAGATAAAATTACATTATCACCTTTTCTTTTATATAAAACACTCTATAAATCTTTTATACTACATATTCATAATTTTTATTCTCTAAATATTCATTTTTAAAAATAAATAATGACGTGATTGATTGATTTAAAATAGAAATTTCAATGATAAATAAAAACATTGGTTAATCTATTCAAAAAGTGAAGTACAAGATTACTTGTAATTGACTTCACTACTGAATTGAGATAAAATAGTAAAAACATAACATAATTGTAGGGCTATAACTGTGTTATAGACTCATAAGACTCCAAATGTTGAGGTTAAAGAGGTGTAGCTAGCAAGATGTATTTCATTTTATCTGGACTGATTGGTACTTGAGGCCACCATGACAAACAGTTAAAAAGCTTTCATCACCAATTAATGGTCTCCTTGAAGACAAAATGATAAGGCATGAGGTTATAATGTTGTTAGCTTGAACATGTCCTTAGTAAGTGCCATAAGTAGTCTCCTTGATAATGCCATCAGCATTACTGACAACCAAACCTTGACTAATCATCCATTCTATCCCAATGGCAGAGGCTAACAAGCCATTCGAGATATTTAATTCCTTCAGCAACAATCCTATGGCGAAAGTTTGTTTGTGCTTACATGGATACACACACATGTGTGTGTCTTTGATAGGAGATGTGGGATCCCTTTTCCTATCCAAGCTAAAAAAAAGATCATGGAATTCATCTACTAGCATTTCTAGTATTATTGATCAAACAAGGTTGCCCGTGTCTATTTTTGTAGAAGTCCACAAGTCTTTTTTATAAGTGTATGGGCTACATATAAATTTCACTAAATAAATCAATACATAGGATGTAAAATGAATTTTAAACTAAAATGATTAATGGAGTGTTTCTAGCAAGGAGCCATACAACTTGAAAAGAACAAAATGTAAGGATTAAGAAAGGAAGATGTAAGGTAGGGTCCTGCTAGACTTGACCAATAGAAGATGGGTCTTTTGTGGGTGTCAACATACTAGCAAAAATATTTGGTGGTGAATGGGTGTGGAAGGCGAGTAAGGACAGCATACATAGGACCTCCCTACCATTGACTTGCATGAACTAAACAATTCATAGTCAATTAAAGAAAGAAAACAGAAAAGAAAGGAAACAAGGAAAGAGGTTGGAAATGGAATGGGGGCTAGTGGATCACAGATACTTAGTTTGGTGTTTACAAACCAAGTATTCTGTTTATCCATCTATAGGGCCACGGTTCTTAATTTGGTGCTTACAGAAATGGACTCTGTTAGGACATTAAAGCTCTTAAACACATACAAATTTACGTGGTTCGACAACTTGCCTACTCCACGGAGCTACTGGTTTGTATTAATCAAGCTCAAAAGTAATACAAACAATAAAACAAAGAGGAGGAGAAAAACTTCTCTACTCAACTTAACTCTCACCCTTAGCTCTCTTTGTGTTTCTCTCTATTTCGTGCTCTATATCAACTATCAATGCACCCTCTATTTATAGCTGAGGAGGGAGACAATTGTTCAATAATGGTGGGCAACATTTTCTTTGGTTAGGCAACTACCATTGACTCTAACCATGTCAAGCATGACTGCCACTTACCATGGCTGCCACCTACCATGACTGCCACCAACCATGTTGTGTACATACAGAAATGGACTCTCCTATAAGTCAAAAGATTGATCAATTGTGCTAAGGGCAGTTGTAGATGGTGATCTTAAACTTGCAGATTTTCTTTTTGAGGAAATGGAAGTTCTGACTGCTAAGGAAACCAAAAAAGTAACAGAAATAGTTGTCAGCTGCTTTGCTGAAGCTTTGGCTATGCGAGCCTGTGGAGTACTTCCCTAAAATCCTGTCCAATTACTTCCCTCCTCAATCATGAAATACCAATGTTATCCTTTTCAATTTCTCATCACCGATTTCCACTTCGGTGGCCTCATCAGTGGAAAGAAAGCAGTCCATTGTGTTGTCTTTTACATCATGGAAGGCAGCTGGGAATGTGAGACTCTGTTAAGAGAGTGTGCGCCCGTACCAGTATTCCAGTTAACTAGTATTGGACCAAATCCAGGTAAAGACAACTACCATCTTTTGTACAAATTCTAGTTGTGACAGTCATCATGTGCAGCTGAGGTTTGAAGCAATCGTGGGGTAGAGAAAGCAGGAAGATCTGCTTCAGCAAGCAAAGAACTAGTAGAACTCTAGTACTTCAGCTTCTCTAGGACCTCAATTTCTATACTGTTTGCTTGAGGAAAAGGACTGTACGTCATTAATATCACTCTCAACATGCAGAAAGATCGATATCTTAAAATCTTGCTCTACTCCAAAGCATATTTTTCCAGCACAAGACAACATTAGCGTGCAATGGGCAGAATAATACTGCAAGCACTTCACTTGAGGCTCAGGATCAATGGAGGTGCGATGGTGGTGAAAAATGCAAAGGCGACAAGAGATATTGCAATTTTCTCCAATACTTTGGATACATGATGAAACTTATTTTTAATTAGTTGTGAAACAAGAAGAGAACAAAAGTTGAGTAGATGGCAAAAGAAAGCAAAAAGAAGGGAACAAGGAGTTTGGAATATTGAGGATTTTTGTATTGGAGAGCTATTTGAATTGTTGCTTCGAAACGGAATTCCATGATTATGTTGAGCCATTCTAGAGTGAACTGCTTAAGAATGAACATATTGATTTGTTATTGATTGATGGTAGGGGAAGGTATTTGTTGTGTTGGATGTGGTAATTATAGCTCTACTTCCTTAGTAGAATGAGGTTGAGGAGCCTGTGATTGTGCCATTTGCAACAATATCTCTGTGTCGACTACTGTGAAAAGCAAGGGTTGCGTTTCTTGGGTTCAAGGTAATTCTTGATTATAAATGGTAACAGAGGGTTGTGCCTGTGATTTTGGTAACTGAGATTTAAGGTCGATGGCAGGAAAAGGCGGCGGTGCATGTGATGGATGTAACGCTTGAAGTGATGATTGCAACATTTCTGAGGCCATGCTATCAAAATGCAGAGGTTGGTTTCCTTGGTTTTGGGATGTTTGGGTAGTGGTAAGAGGGGCTTGTGGATATGGCTTCGACTCCTGGTTGAAGGCAAGATAACGAGGTGGGGTGCTTGATGAATGTGGGGGTAGTAAGTATCTTAATCTTCCCCAACCTAGGATCAAGAAAGATGTAACATGTATGACTTGAGGGGGAGAATAATCTAAAAATCACTAAACTCTTAACATGTGAATGTTTTGATAATGTGCAGAACAGTAACCTCATAGCTTTACACTTATCCTTATTTATTCATTAATTGACAGTTAAATAAAGCGAGTTTTTCACGTTTCCCGGCGAGTTCTTTTTCCAAAAATAAGAATCTTTGTGGTGAACCGCTGGCGTTGGATTGTTTTCATCGACGGTGGAGAGTGAGCCAGCAAAATCAGGTGATGTAGGAAAGAAGAAAAAGGGAGTGAATGATTGGGTGGTGTTACTCGGTGGCAATTTGGGCAACTCTCGTAACCATCACGTGTTGTTGCTACCATGAAAAAAGACGAAACAGTGACGATCGCGAAGGATTTAAAGGAAAAATTAGGTCAGCTGGACCCTTCAATTCAATTAGTGGAGTTTACAGACAACTACTACTTAGATGAAATAGTAGATGAAATATTACGGGTTGATTTTTTTATATAAAAATATTAAAAAAATTAAGATTTAAAAGTATTAAGTTTTTTTATAATACTATATCCAAGAGTCTTAAGTTTGGTTTCAACATCTAACCTAAAAATAANAAGACAACATTAGCGTGCAATGGGCAGAATAATACTGCAAGCACTTCACTTGAGGCTCAGGATCAATGGAGGTGCGATGGTGGTGAAAAATGCAAAGGCGACAAGAGATATTGCAATTTTCTCCAATAGATTAATTAAAAAAAAACAAAGAAAAAAAACCAACATGAAGAAAATAACTAATGAAGAAAAAAAATCTGAATTAACTGGGTTAACTCTTTAAACTAGGTTACTCGTTAAACATTAGAATTGCATCGTGAAAGTTTGATAACTAAATAGAAAAAAATTTTGACAGGTTACCCCAGAATTAACTAGGTTAACTGGTCAAACCTGGGATCCATGTCATAAAAATTTGATAATTAAATAGAAAAAAAATTAATATTAAAAAAGTAAATTAAAAACAAAACTAAAGGCATCAGCTTTTTCACTGTGGACTGCACTGTGCAGTCTACAATAAAAACCTTAAAAAGAAAAAGAAAAGGGAAAAAAACAAAGGCATATCCATGAGTTTTTTTTTCTTGCATAAAAAATATAAAAAGGCTATGATTTAAGAGTTTTAGGTCTTTCTGCAAAGATATATCTAAAAACCTTGGATTTAACTACAACGCTTGATCCAAGAGTAATATTTATAATGTTAATAATAATATTAAATTTACATTATTCAAGTTTAAGTAAATCTAACTACAACACCAGATGCAAGAGCTTTGGATGTGAGTTTGGCTAAAAAAAAAAACAACATGAAAAAAAAATTAATGAAGAAAAAAAATGAATTAACTGAGTTAACCCTTCAAATTAGGTTAACCCATCAAATTTAAGATTCATATCATGAAAGTTTGATAACTAAATAAAAAAAAAAGATGGGTTAACAAAAAATTAACTCAGTTAACCTGTGAAACCAGGTTAACTAGTCAAATTTAGGATATGTAGCATGAAAATATGATAATTAAATAGAAAAACATTTAACATTAATAAACTAAATTAAACAAAAAAAATTAATAAAAAAAAAAACTTCAGGTTACCTTGTTGAACCAGGTTAATCCGTTAAACCTGAGATTCATATTACAAAAGTCTGGTAACTAAAAAAAAATTAACATTAACAAAAAAAACAAAAAAAAATGGACAGGTTAACCCGTCAGACCAAGGATATGTGTCATAAAAGTCTGATAACTAAATAGAAAGAAATTTAACATTAACAAACTAAAGTAAAAAAAAATTAATTAAAAAAACAAAAAAAACTCCATGTTAACTCATCAAACCAGATTAACCTGTTAAACCTGAAATCCTGAACATGAAAGTATAATAACTAAAAAAAAAACACTTAACATTAACAAAATCAAAAAAACAAAAAAAAATAAATGGGTTAATACAGAATTAATTGGGTTAACTCATGAAACCAAGTTAACCCCATGAAACCTGAAATATGTGTCATGAAAGTTTGATAACTAAATAGAAAAAAATTTAACATTAACAAACTAAAATAAACGAAAAAAATTAATTAAGAAGAAAAAAATCCGGGTTCACTCGTGAAACTAAGTTAACTTGTTAAACCCGGGATCAATGTCATAAAAATCTGATAATTAAATTAAAAAATATTAACATTAACAAACTAAATTAAACAAAAAAAATTTATTAAAAGAAAAGGAAAGAAAGAAAGAAAAAGTTAAAGGCATCAAAAAATAAAATATAAAAAATAGCTTAAATTAAATTAAACAAAAAAATTATTAAAAGAAAAAAACAAAGAAAGAAAGAAAAAAGCTAAAGGCATAAAAAAATAAAAAAAATAAAGAAAAATTACTTAAAAAAACAACTTAAAAATAAAAAAAAAACAAAAAAAAGCAGCTTGAGATTGTTACAGTGCAAGGCTCAGCAATTTTTTTTTTAATTTTATTTAAATTTATATTTTTTTAAATTATAATAGTAAAAACTACCACGAAATCATAACAGTAAAGGAGTTTTTAATGAAGGAATTAAAACCCCCACTTCGAAATTTTAACAATATCATAGGACAATTCCTCATTGATCGATCATGAGCAAGTTCATCAAGTGACATGCATAACAACGCACAACGCATGCTATTGCATCCTAACACCATGAAAATAAAGCCTATAAAAGGCGGAATCAACAACCCAAGGGGTCTATTAGAAACAAAAACAACAGTAACAAAGGAGACCAAGTGGGAGAAAACATTAAACCAAAGGCAGGAAGTCCTCCATGGTACGTGCCATCATCCCCCCCGAAGACGACATTGGAAGCCATGATCACTATAGTGTGTAGGGATCTGAAATAGGTAGCCTAGCTAGAGAGCATACTTGAGTTGTCTCATGTCATAAATGGAGGTGCGAGGATGATAAAAAATGATGCGACACCCAGGCTGATACCAGCGTTCTCTAACCTTCTCGACGCAAGAGGGAACTTGTCGTGAATCAGCAGTGAAAGATGTAAGGATTACAGACACCACATATCTCCACATTGGTATGATATTGTCCACTTTGGGCCTAAGCCCTCATGGATTTGCTCTTGGGCTATACCCAAAAGGCCTCATACCAATAGAGATATTTGTCCATCCTTATATACCCTTGATCCTCTCCATTTCTAACCAATGTGGGACTTTGGTCGCATACCCAACAATCCTTCCCTCGAACAAAGGACCACCGAGCCTCTCCTCAAACGATCATTTATCCATCCACTCTCTGCCAACCAGAATTTTTCATTCTCTACTTCATCGTGTTGGGGTTAGGACACGTCCATGAAGTACCGGAGAGTACTACCTGACTTTGAGAGTTTTTTGCTCTTTGTAGGTCAACTCCTCTTCACCGTGTTGAGATCAGGACACGTCCATGAAGCATCCGGAGCACACCGCCTATCCAATAGAGCTGATCCATGAATTATATCGTGATTTAATTAGGGCCCACCACCTTTTGTTCGGCATTCCGAGAATTCATCCATCATGGCTAACTTCGGGGTATGGCTCTGATACCACTTGTAAGGATTACAGACACCACATATCTCCACATTGGTATGATATTGTCCACTTTGGGCCTAAGCCCTCATGGATTTGCTCTTGAGCTATACCCAAAAGGCCTCATACCAATAGAGATATTTGTCCATCCTTATATACCCTTGATCCTCCCCATTTCTAACTAACGTGGGACTTTGGTCGCATACCCAACAAAAGAACAATAGAAAAAAAAGGGAAGCGCGATACAGGCAGCGCGTAAGTATTTAAGATAGGGTTTCACGTGTTGATCAATATGTCCATATTTATGATCACTTTGCGAAGCTGCAGCAAAACAGAAGAGCATGAGCATCCTTGCCAATAAAGAACGCCGGTTAACAGCATTCTCTGTATTGGCTGGCTGGTGGTTGGCTGTAAAGGAATGTCGCAGTTGTGGTTGCTGTGTCTGGAGGTTGGCGGTGAAAGAGAGTTCTGGTTGGCAACTGCGGCTCCATATCAGTAGCTTGTATTGATTCTGGCAACTGCGACTCCATATCAGTAGCCTGATCAGAAGAAGGTTGTGAATTTGGCGGTTGTGATTCTGCAGGTAAATGCTGCTCTGGGTTGATGTCAGGAGGAGAGACAAGCTTGGACAAAAAAGCTGTGCCCATGCCCATCACCATTTTTGTATGTGTTTAGAAGAAGATTGAAGAGGTTTTTATGTGCTTGGAAGAGATCAGACCAAAAGAAAATGGGCTTGGAGAGCAGCTACTCGGCATCGTATATATAGATGTGTGTGAGACGTCCTTGCCATCATGAAGGAAAAGTGAGCCGTATCATATGAAAGTCAAATGTTTGGTGGGCCAGAGCCTCTTTGTTTTTTTTAAAAAAAAAAATTTAATTAATGGATATTGTTTTATTACATTTCAATTTCAATTTCCTAAATGCTCACTTTCAAAAATCCAGCTTAATTGTTAATTCAGCTTAGGCTTGTGCGTGCATTCAACAGAGATAATAATATTTCTATCACAAAAATTAAATTAAATTCAATAGAAGATAATAATTTACTGAAATTCAGTTCTTTATTTGTATTTCAAAGTTGGAAGACAACTGTTTGATCTATAAATCGGATTAAAAATATATATTGTGTAAGTTTTCATCATTCCTCTTGCGAATAATCAGGATATATAGATCACCAATTGCTTTTTTATACCCAAAGTGAATTTTTTTAAAATAAATATAATAAGTTAATTATTTCTGTATATGGCCTAAACATTATGTTTTCTCTACTTACTTGCTCACGAATGATCTAAAAGAATAAAATCAATAAACGGAGATAGAATAACTAGGTATATTTAAATCTTTATAATTCAATTAATTAACGAGACATATTGAATTAATAACTAGATAAGCCTTAATTCTCATAATTAAAAGGAAACTCCATCCCCCTTTCTTGACTTGACCCTCTGATTTAACTAACTTCAATAGTGTTTATTACAGAGAGAGAGAGAGAGAGAGAGCAAGCCTAACCTTGCGTAATTTCACACTCAAATGAAAAAAATAATAATGAACTCAGTCCTTATAGTTCACCAAGCAAGTTAATTATAACCCTACAATAAATAATAAAAATATCTTCGGTTTTAAAATGAACTCATAGAATAAAAAAGCTAGTTTTTCATAATTAAATTTTATATATAATTAAGATAATCAAATTATATATAATCTTAACTTAAATCTCAATACAAAAACAATTTGCCCAAATCCAGCTACCTCATCCATAACAAATATACTCTATCTAAATGGATAATATTTAAAATTATAATATTATTTATTCATTAAATTATTTTTTAAGAAATATATTACAATAATATTTTTATTTTTAAAAAAATTAAATTTGAAAAATAAAAAATCTTCAAAAAAAATCAAAAAAATAAAATACAACAACCCATAACATAACTGACAACTTGCTTGTTGGCCTTTTTTCCCAGCCACCAAATTTCCGTCTGCATCTCTTTCCTCCTTTCACTGAGAATCTGAGGATTTGGTTTTCAGTTCTCCAAGGTCAGTATCTCTCTTACAGTAATTTTGACACAAATCTTAATTTCATGAAACCCTTTATTTATCTTGCCTTTTTTACAGGGTTTGGCTTCCTAAAATGAATCAGGCAGCTGTTATAGCTGAAATTGCAGACATCCTTGCAGAAACATGTCATGCGCATAATTTACCTCTAGCTCTAACATGGGTTTCTTCCAATTCCCTTAAAAACAACAAAAGAACCTTAAACATTGTGAGTAGTGCTTGTTGTGTGAATGATTTAGGGATGCAAGGGTTTCTCAACGCGTGTATTGGGCATCATCTTGAAGAAGGTCAAGGTGTTGCTGGAAAAGCACTTAAATCGACGCATCATTGCTCTTTCTCCAATGTTTGTTTGCTTGACGTAGCTGATTATCCGTTTGTGGATGATGCTAGGATTTCTGGGCTTCGTGCTGCTTTAGCTATAAAGTTAATGATAAGGGAGGGGTTTTATAGAAGTAATGTTGATTATGTGGTGGAGTTTTTTCTTCCTGCGAATCTAGAAGATTTGGAAGAGAAGACATTGATGGATGGGATTTCAGCTAGTTTGAGGAAATTTTGTGAGAATTCCAGGACTGTTACAGCACCTGGGTATAGTGTCCAGCCAGTGCCTTTGCTTGGCAGTTTGAATTTGAATCAAAGGAGTCTGGAGAGGAACCATGAGGATTCAAGTGAAGTTTCGTTTTCCGATTGGAATAACTTTCAGCCTGTTGCTGTTTCTGGGAGCTCTTTGCGGCATTCTGAGCAGGTGTGGCTCTTTTAATTGTGCAATTGTTGTTTAGTATTCTTTCTTGTTGATGAATGGATTGTTCTGTTGATGAACAAATTGAGACTTTTATTTGGATCATGGGGCTTAGTTTTTCTTTGAATATATTTCTGCATACCAATTGATGTGCTGCGTGTATACATCTTCTGTGATTACTAAACTTGCTGTGAGCAGTTGAAAATGTTTTGGCGGGTACAATTTAGTTTCTCAGCTTAGGTTTACCCCAATTATTGATTTAAGAAGTCTGAGTTTGATATGCGAATCTTGTTTCTTTATGTCCGTTTCCCATACCTCTATGTATATTAGATGGTATGAAAGCCCTGCCTTGCTGTTAGGGTTAAATTTCTAATGAAATGGACATGTTTACTAAATCCGCTACTTTATATTAGGTCTTTATTGTCCGTAGATAATTATAAGGTTACGACAATCTAGGTAGGTTAATAAGTATACAACAATCTAGGTTGGTTCTATCTAGGAAGACTGTAAGAAAAACTGGGACAATGTGTATGGCCAGCTAGTTTGTCATCTAATTCTACCCTATTTGTTACCCATGGAAAATCTGCAGATTATGGTGTATGATGTTTCACGTGGAAATACTTAACTTGTCCTACCGTACCTATATGCATGAGACTGTAAATGCAAGAATGTGCATTACATATTTTCTATTGAGTTTGATGGGCTTCTAAGATGCTCTGTTGCTTGGCTATTTCTTTATAGGAAGTTGCAGAACAAAATGCTGCAGTTGAACCCGTGCAAGATGTTGACAATCAGTTGGCAGCAGTGAATGGTTCCCAACCAACCAATGGCAATGCTAAACGAAGAAAGATATCTGAAGTTTGGACAGCCTTCGATAAAGTTCAAGAAAATGGTTCAGTATGGGCTATATGTAGAGTTTGTAAAAAGAGGTATCCTGGAGAAAGTAAAAAGGGGACTTCAAATCTGCATAAACATATGAGAAAATGTTTCAGAGATAGGGTGAGAGACACAGGACAGCGGCCTTCACCATTTGTTGATAGAAGTAATTTAATGTCTATTATGATTGGCAGCAATTGCATGTTTAACCAAGAAAGGAGTCGTATGGACATTGCAAGAATGGTTATTAAGCACGGATATCCTTTGAATATAGTTGAACATGAGTTTTTTGAGATTTTTGTCAGCAGTTTGCAGCCGATGTTTGAATTCTATTCACAAGACACTGTTGAGGTTGATGTTCTTGCTGTTTACAAAGAAGAGAAGGAAAAACTTAGCAAATCTTTGGATAATCTATCTCGCCTCTTTAGTTTGACTATTGATTTGCAGTCATGTGAGGACAGAAAAGTGACATACTGTTGCTTGACCCTTCATTTTATTGATGATGGATGGGAGCTGAAGAAGAAGATTCTTGCTTTCAAGAATCTAGCTTACAATTGTTACACAGGGAATCTGTATGAAGTTATTAGAATTGTGCTTCGAGAGTGGAACATTGATAAGAATGTGCAATTCATCTGCACAAAACTTATTCCTCCAAATGAACAGGTGGTTGGAGAACTAAAAAGTAAGCTTTCTGATGAAGTCTTGCCTCACAGTGGAGATTTGTTCTATACATCTTGCCATGCACAAGTTCTTAGCCTCCTTGTTCAAGATGGATTTGGTGAGATAAGGAGAGTTCTTTATAAGATAAGGCAATCTATTGAATACTTCAATGCAACACCCATTCAGAGACAGAACTTCTGTGAAGTAATTAATCGTTTGAAAGTACAAGATAGTACTATGATTTCTCAAGATGTTCCTGCAAGATGGGAAACCACTTTTCTCATGCTTGAACGTGCACTAGAATTACGGGATGTCTTTACTCACCTAGAGCAGGTTGATGACGACTATACAGTGAAACTGTCCACAGAGGAATGGGAAATGGCAACTGTCATGTGTGAGTGCTTGAAAGTGTTCCACAAGTCCATATGCAATTTTTCAACAAGCTTGGATGTATATTTTGAGAATATTTGTCTAATCTATAAGAATTTGCACAAATGGGAAAAGAGTGAACATGTGTATATCAAGTCGATGGCAAATAGAATGAAGGTGAAATTTGATGAGTACTGGAGTGAAAATAGTTTGACTTTTGGAATATTAGCAGTTCTTGACCCTCGCTATAAATATGATTTGGTGGAGTATGGGTATGAGCAAATCTACAACAGTGACGCTGAGTTACACTTGTGGATATTTCGTCATGATCTTAAACGTGTGTACAGTAAATATGCAAGTGGCTCCAACTCTCTGGAGTCATCTGCTCTGACCACTGCTGATATGAGTTCTTCATATAATCCTAACTCTGGTGACAAGTTATGTGGATTTAAACAGTGGCAAAAACATAAATACGAATCCAATACGGGAGACTCCCACAAGTCTGAACTCGACCAATATTTACAAGAACCCTCGGTTAATTTGGGTATGGATTCTGACGTATTAGGTTGGTGGCGTGCCAATGCTCTAAAATTTCCAACACTAGGGAAAATGGCTCGTGATTTCTTAGCAATTCCAATATCAGCTATTTTATCGAAGTCAAACTTTATTGATGAAATAATGAAAATGAATCCAGCCATCAGTGGCCTGAACCCTGAGATTGTGGAGGCTTTAGTATGTGGACAGGACTGGCTGGAAAGCCCTAAGAGGAGGTAAATTCTTATTTTCATAAATATCTTGTTGGGATCCTTATAGTCTGCACTGTATGCCACTTTTATCTCTGGTTCCTTTTGCCCCCTATCTAGTTCATTCTGCTGTAAGCTGAAATGGATATAATTTCCCATAGAAATGGTGTTTTGGAGGATCTATGGAAAAAGAAAACTAAAACTCCTAAGCAGTATCCTTTGAGTTGTTTTGGAATATCCAATTCCTGTGAGAAGTGGTAATTTTAAATGCTTCCCTCTGTTATGAGAATTCCACTCATTGAACCATTTTTCAAGCTAGTAGTGGTAATTTTAATTTCTTTTTCTAGGAGATATTCCAGTGTCTATATTACTATTCAAAAGTTTTTTTTTTCCCGGTTTTAACAGCACCGAAGGGAAGAGAAATATAAAATCAAAGAATTATAATCTTCTTTTGTTGATGCACGCATGCTTCTTCTTTTCCCATTTCTTTTCATGGGGAGGATATTATTGTTTGAGACGTAACCTGATGAAGCTGCTATCCACGTTCCATCTTTTGTTTCCTGTCAAGTTGTGCTCCTATTCAGCTGCACATCATTGGCAAACTTTTGTGTCTACAGAAGTGGGGAAAAAAGCAATGAAATTTGAAAGTTATGCTTCCTCTAGTTAAAATCTGAAAGGTCTAAAGCTAGCAGCAAGTTTACCTTGATATTATTTTCGGTTTACCTTGATATCATTTTCGTAGAAAGTATCGATAGTCTATAAATTGCAGGCATGTTCCTGTTTGTTTATTTCATATGTGAGAATTCTTGTGATTCCAATATGTGCCATTATGGCCTACCCCCTTGAATCATATAGTTGATATTGTTTGTTAACTTGCATCTTTTTCAATTGTACCTGTTAATTTTTATTTTTTTATATTAATTTTCCAATAACTCTAGACTCACCCGGAGCGAGGATGGTGTGCTGGAGATGGAATGGAATCAAACTCCTCTTCATCATCATCATCCAAATCTCCTCCCTCATCCACATTCGTCGGATCACAATCAAGCAGCTCCAATTAATTCAGAGGAGCACCAATCGTCTCAAGTCCAGACTTGATCTCAGTAGCAGTGCTGTGGCCTTGTCTAGGTTATAATATATTAATATTTATTTAAATTGCAGTCATTTAATGATGAGAAGCATATGTTTAATTAAGGACCTTTTTTTTTTTGGCAGGAATGGATCGTAAAGCTTGAATATGGATCGTAAAGCTTGAAGTTTTCTTTTTCATAACCCGAATATCAATACCCATTTGCTAAAAATATTCAATCTGGATTGCAAGTTTCCGTTTTGGCCATATCCTTAGTATCATCACAAGGAGGTGAAGTCCCTTCCCATTTCTGATTCCGCCAACTGTTATCAGTACTGATGGCGAATCTGCTGTTGCTGCCATGGACATCCGAGGAAGTACTTGCGGTCTCTCTTTCAATTCACGCGTTGCATATTGTATATAAATACCATATCAGTTTGGTCTTCTGTGACCACAAGGTCAATGAATAATGCTTGTTGTCAACGCCATGGCATCAGGGGATTGAGCAGCGACTCGGTTGGTTATATATAATATTATTATATTTATGTAAATGTATAGTTATTATTAATAAAAATTTAATTTATCGTTAATATTTATTTAATATTAAATTAATGAATCTAGAATAAAAATAAAGTTTATATAATAAAAATATTTTNATTAATGAAAAAATATTAATTATATTGAGAAACTAGTCATTAATAGTTTAAACTAAACTACTAATAATTTTTTTAATATTTAGAGGATCATGACATGTTGTTAGATGATATATCTAATTTTTAAATATAAATTAATTAATTATTGAATTAATAATAAATTAAATTGTTTAATTTATTTAATTTTATTTACATCTAATTATATTTTATCTAATTATAATTTTATATTTAGATCAACATATTAAAAATTTAATATATTAGACATATTAAGAATTAAGAATTATTTGTTAGAAATAAAATTTGAATGATTTAATTAAGTATAACTTGATTAAAATATATATTACAAATTAAAGATTAAATTATAATTAATATATAAATTTTATTTTTAGACTTAGAAAAATTAAGTGAGGATTTGATTAAGTTAATTTTTAAAATTATCTTGAATTAATATATGAATATTATTTAGGAAGAAAATTAATATTTGATCAATTTATAGGATTTTTTAGATTTGTTTTTAAATAATAAGTTACATCTTTTTTTTTTGAAGTAAAGAGTGGTTGTTTATTAAAGAGAAAAGCTACAAAAACATAATATTTTAGATGGCAATATTTTTTCTTAAAATAAAAATTTAGAAGATTTCTTATAAATAAATCATGTGAATTATTATCGGAGATCGGATAATTAGATATGGTAATATTTTTTTTTAAATAGAAATTTAAAAGATTTTTTATAAGTAAATCATGTGAATCATCATTGGAGATCGGATAATTAGACGGTTTGTATTTTATAATAACTTAACTTTTAAAAAATTATTTGAAAAATTATTTGAAGATGATTAGATTTTTAGGTAAATATTCTTTAACAATTCTAAATCTATTTAGCAGTATTTTTAAAAATCTCAAATAAATTTATTTTATAATTTCTATGACATATATGAAATTCAAAACCCAACACGGTGGCATTCGAAATAATCAAGTAGCTGATCTGTACTTTGTGAGTTTTCTGTGGTTGAAGCTTAAATAATGTTCCACAACGGGCTGGTAATGATCAGCTAATGTTTCAAGGTGCAAAGAAGTCAAGTGCAAACGATTCGTAACGTGCTGTTGCTGGCTCTGGCCCAGATGGAAAGTGGGTCTATTTCATATTGGAGGCTGATCATCTGCTACTAGTTTACCTTTACCCTATGGTTTTGGCGGGGAAATTCTTGGCTGGTGATTCTAACTGTGCTGGAGATTGCTGGACCTTGCATTTTATTGATGATGGATGGGAGCTGAAGAAGAACATATTCTTGCTTTCAAGAATCTGGAACTGACATGGCGACTCTACTTCAAGTTACTAAAAGTGTTCTTATGGAGTGAAACATCAACAGCAACGTGCAATCCATCTCTGCCAAGACCGTTCCTCCAGATGAACATATGGTTAAAGAACCAAAAATGGCCCAACTTGGTTATCTAATTATGGTAATATCCGCTGATTTAACTCGTGTTAATTCGTTTTTCATGCAGGGACTGAAGATAAAGCCTGAAGTCATTGGCTGGTTGCTAAAATCATTGCAAGCTTGACTGCTACTGATATCTACAGAACCATCACAAGGATGTCAGGTCCCTTTCTGTTTCTGATTCCATCACCTGATTATCAGAACTGCAGGCGGATCTACTACATTTGCTACCATTGACGTCCACAGATGTAAATTTCCGTAACCAGTATTACTGTTAACAACCAATGGAAAATTAATATCCTCAAATCTTATCAAGGTAAATATGAACTCTTACCATAACTCTCGCACATAGTTAAATATAAATAATCAAAATGCAAATCCAACAATAAATTTATTTTCTCCTGTGGTATGTTGTTATGCTTAGGAAATGACTCTTTTCAATGGCAATACTGCTCAGGCAATTGTCTCCCTCTTTTCTTTTAGCTGCTTCAATGTATGGCTTGTTATTTTGAACCTGTTTGGCTACACAGTGCACTTGCGATCCAACCCCGATGAAAAAGCATAAAAAATCATGCTTGTTTTTGAAGAGCATAAACATATAGAGAAAGGGTGTCCTCTGACTGGACAAAATCATTTTATTATGGGTTAGGACTAAACCAGGGGATGAGAATTTGTTCATTACTAGAGGGTACAAAAGGAGGGAGAAGCCAAGCCAACTAGTTCAGATAATAATTATTAAAGTCAATTTAGAGTAACGCGGGATGCGTTTTCTTAAATTTTATTTTTTAATGTTTTAGATTATATTAATTTTTTTAAAATATCATTTTAATACATTCATATACTACTTTAAATTATAATCACTAACATAATCTGAGATATATCCTAAATTTAAATAAAATTCGAGGCTATGAATTAAAAAGGTTAATTCATTTTTATTTTTAAAAAATTACAATAATATTGTTTTAAATATTTTTAAAAGAATTAATATATATACAACTAAGTTTTACCTTGCTAATCTGAATTATTAAGTAACCAGGGTCGCTAAATCAATTACCTGCTATATTATTTTTTAAATCTAAACCAGTTCAGTTATTGAATTCTTGTCTAACCTTAAAGATCGGTTTGGATTTTATCAAGGTGATATTAATAATAAAAAAAAATCCCAGGAGAATTTCATGGTAATAATTATTAATGATTAATAGTATTTATCTAATATTTTAATATTTTTATTTAAATAATATTTATTATCTTTGATGTGATTAATAGTTATTATGTTATTTGATGTGATTTTGATTTTAAGAATTTTCTATAGTTGAAATTTTTCGGCATTTATACGGCAGGCCAGTCTTTGACAAACTTAATTTATTTTTTTAGTGATTCATTTGTATTTGTCTAATAATTAAATGTTTTTCTTATTAAAAGATTTTTTTACATTCTTTTTTATTATTAGACAAACAGAACATATGAGTAAGAAAAATACAACATATACAAACATGCAAATTATTACATAAACTAATTCTCACTTTATTAATATCAACAAAAAAATATACAAATTCATATATATATTATTTTAATTTCGCTATGGAGAAAACTTTCATGCTATCATACTTGAAAACGGATTTTATAACTATTGTTTGCGATAGTTTAGGGGTATATTTGGTATTCTAATAATAATAATATTAATATCAATGATATAGTATAGTCCACAAGCATAATAATAATAATAATAATAATAATATCTTAATATAGTAGAGTCCACAAGCATATGAAAAAAAGTGCGGTGAGCAGACTTTAGGAACAGCAGCAGCAGCTCAAGTCAATCATATCCTCTCCTGTTCTTCCCCTCTCTCTTTCTGCGTTCTAGATCCTTCCATTCCGTCCCCGTCTCCGGCTTCTGTATTTCTTGGTTTTTGAAAGGAATCAATGGCGGATCTGGAGAAGAAAGCGAAAGAAGCATTCATCGATGACCACTTCGAGCTAGCCGTAGATCTCTACACGGAAGCCATCGCGCTTAACCCTACCAATCCTGACCTCTTCGCCGACCGCGCGCAAGCCAATATCAAACTCAACAATTTCACCGGTAACCTAACCGTAGCACTAACTGGACAATTTCTCTCTTCTTTTTAGTTATTCAGTTATTTCTCGCTCTATCTCAGTTTTGCTCTCTGTTTTACTTTTAGTTTTTTATTGTAATTAGTTATTAATTGCGACAGAAATCCGATTCTTTTTAATCCTTTTTTTTTTGGTAAAAGAAGAGCTGATTTTAGAAGATTAATATTTTTAATTAGGTTATAATTGTGGATTTTATGCAGATTTATTTGATTTTGTGATTTTATTAATGAGAGACTGAATTTTTTTTTGTAGAGGCGGTTGCGGATGCTAGCAGAGCAATTGCGTTGGATGCTTCCTTGGCAAAAGCTTACTTGCGAAAAGGGTAAGCTCCCTTTTTTTTTTTTTTCTTTTTACGGTTTTTGAGTTGATGAATGTGTGTTTAGGGTATTAAAGTGGAGTTTGTAGTGGTTTGGCTGTGTGATTGATGTGTTCTTTTATGTGAAATGTGGGTTCATGATGATTCTAAAGAAAAGTTGTGTTCTTGTAGTAATAAAAACGAGATTGCAAACGTGAATGGATGATTCTGTATCGATTTCAGTTTGATTATTAAAGTTATTTTCCGATAAAGGGGGGAGATGTTTTGGTGTATGTGATGGCTCAAAGAGATTATCATTTTCACCATAGCTATAAAGATAATCTCATGCACGTTTTACCATCATAATCATTACTATCCACAAAACCTGGCATTCACCTGATAATTTCTTTGGCATCACCAGGGAAACCTTATTGCAGTGGCCCTGTGTCTAGTCATAACTAGTGCTGCAACTGATTATTATGACTTTGGGATGAGACAAAGAACTATATGTTCGAGATTGGGTTTGTGTATCCAAATATTAAATGGAATGCTATTTATACCTCTATTTTGGTGAATGAACTCAACAAATGAATCATGGAGCATATTTTAGCATATCTTCATTGCTTCATGGTTCTTTGTCAGTTTGATTTTCAATGTACCAGCATCAGATTTCTTTCCTATTTCGGCTGTTCAATTTTCCTCTAACCATGTGATGTTTTCCTCCCTCCTGTATTATTTTGACCTTCATTCACTTTTATCTATAGAATTTCAGTTTTGCTTTTAGAAGATGTTTATGAGTCAAATTGATCATTGTCAGTGCAATGTAAAACTTTTGCACTTGCAATCCCTTTGGAGCAAGTTTGAACTTGAGGATGGTGATTATGGTACTCCTTTTTATCTGCTAGTGTTTTGCTCTCTGGGAGTATCTTTAGGTGTTGTTTTTTATTTTTTCCTTTTGTTTTCTGGAGATTAGTGTGCTTTCACACATTCTTCATTGGGTAACGTGTGGGGTGAAAAATTATAAAATTCACTTGACGAGCAGGTACATTGGAATTTTTACTGCATATTTTAGGTTCTGATAGGGTGAACAAAAAATTGGAAGCAATGCTGTTTACAGGAAAACTTCTTTAAAAGGCTGTATAGGTTTTCATTGTAGACACGCAGCTCTGTTATGTTCAAGTTTGTTGACCTGTATTTAAACTTGGGGCCCTAGGTTTCACTTCACGTGTTTGAGGTGGTGCATTTTTACCTTCTCATGAATGGTCTGGTTCTGCTTGCTGGATTTTCTGACTGATTTTCTGATGGCACTCTCTCTGTTGCAGTATTGCATGTATGAAACTTGAGGAATATCAGACTGCCAAGGCAGCATTGGAAGCAGGCGTGTCTTTGGCACCGGGAGAGCGTAGATTCACTAACTTGATCAAAGAATGTGATGAGTGCATTGCAAGTATGTAGTTCTCCTTTTCCAGTATCAGTGTGAATACTTGGTCCATTTATTCATATTTTATGAATTGAAACAAAATTGTTTAGGACAGTATTGTTGTGTTTTTAGAAACATTGTCACTTTATCATGATCTCATAAACGGATTCTTATTTACTTTTAGAGGAAACTGGTGAATTGAAAAATCATGCAGCAGATGCCCCAGTTAACACTGTTTCCATAAAAGATGTCGAGCCAGAAGACACTTCTAGTCAGGCTCCAATGGTAATACCTTCCAAGCCAAAGTACAGGTTAGCACAAATTTGTGCTTGTGTATCTTTTGCAGGCACCTTCAATCCCATGGTTTGTGATTTCCAAAATTTGTTCTGGTGACATTAAATTTGGCAATGCTGGTGAAGGATTGCTTATATCTTAAAACTTCTTAGTATTGTTTCTCATTTTAATGAATACTAGTAATTTAATGTTCTTTTTTTCTCAAATGAATTATGCAACTGATCTTCGGTGTTGTACAGGCATGAATTCTACCAAAAGGCAGAAGAGGTGGTTGTGAGTATATTTGCAAAGGGCGTACAGGCCAGTTGGATTACTGTTGATTTTGGTGAACAGATTGTATGCACTTCAATCAGAACTCTATTTCTTTGTTCATTTTCCTGGATACAAGGAGCTGAAGTTATAACTTTTAAAGCATGCTGATTGCTTTGCAGCTAAGTGTTAGGATTGAGGTTCCTGGTGAAGATGGATATCATTTTCAACCTCGCTTATTTGGGAAGGTATTAATTGAGATTCACGTTTTGGAATCTATGGCTTGTTTGAGAGCAGGCTGTAGTTTTTAGATCGTTTAGCATTTGCTCGTTTGACTTGAGAGGAATTGAGGTTATCTAAAATAATTAGCATCTAGTACTACTTTCATTCTGAGTCTTTTCCCCTGTAATACCATAGGGGCAAACTTCTTCTACTCTTTATTTCTTGGCTACTCATTGTGGAGGCAAATTTTATGCAAACAGATAATACCCGACAAGTGCAAGTATAACATCCTGTCCACCAAAGTTGAATTTCGACTTGCAAAAGCTGAACTAGGTCTGCACTGGGCATCTCTTGAATACAACAAGCAGACAGCACTAGTACAAAGGATTGCTGTATCCTCTGGTATGTCAAATTGCTAGCAATACATTAATGTATCATCAGCTATGTTAAATACAATTAAAATACAACTATTTACTAATATGAACTGGAGGTCGAATTGATTGTGGAATCCATTCTTGTAAAATGTTTTCTTTAACCTCTTCCTCTTGTTATTTGTTGTTTTCAAGGCATTGTATCATGCATGTTTTCATCTTGCATGATCAAGGATAATTTGTTATGAATTGTGAGTTTTAATCTATTCCATTTTCTCAGCTAGCTTTGTTCATTACTTAGTTTATTAATTTTTCTATACCAAGTATAGGTGAAATCCTTGTAATTGATCTTGAAATTAACTTGTGTAACTAACTTAAAGAGAATCAATGAATTGTTCCAGGAATATGCCTTGTAAGATGAGATGCATTTCTCAGGGTTCAGGGGTTGTTTTGGAACTGTGTGCGCTAGAATTGTATGTTGGTGGGATCAGGGATCCCTTAAGCCTACTGCTAGTAGCTTGAATTTGTGCATGCTGCATTGTCCTTGCTAGCATTGCTTTACATCTCTCTTTGATAAATTTGCTTTTCATGATATATGGTGCAGAAATTGTTCAAAAGCCTACCTATTCCTCATCAAAACCAAAACGAGTTGATTGGGACAAGCTTGAAGCTCAAGTAAAGAAGGAGGTAAGTAACATTTACTGATTCTGTACTCGTGTTTTGTGTTCATGTTTTTACAAGAGATGCAGAGAATCGAAGGGTGAGATATAATTTTATGGATATCAGGAGAAAGAAGAGAAGCTAGATGGGGATGCAGCTTTGAACAAATTTTTCCGAGAAATTTATCAAGATGCTGATGAAGACACAAGAAGAGCCATGAAAAAATCTTTTGTAAGGCCTTTGAACACACTATAATTGTTTATGAAGTGTTATGCAATCATTCAAGAGTGATGGAACAAGCTGCCTAATATTTGCTGTGCTTCCTGTTTAACAACAAAAGGTGGAGTCCAACGGCACGGTGCTGTCGACGAACTGGAAAGAAGTGGGGACGAAGAAGGTGGAAGGAAGCCCTCCTGATGGGATGGAGATGAGGAAATGGGAGTACTGAGCTTGTGTTTTGGCAATGGGGAATGTGCTGTAAAGAACATAACAGTTAGATTTTGTTCCCTGAACGATGATTGTTGTTGTGTTTTTTTGTTTCCTTGCTTAAAAATTCTGAGCTAAAATGAAGAGGTTGACGGTTGTGTTGTCGGGTGGTGTTGTAGCAGAAAACTGCCGCGTCTGTACAATGGCTAAAACCTCGATTGCTTTCACTCGTGTGGCGTCAGTTCTCATTTCCTGCAAGGGGTAATGACTTCCTCTGCCTCTCCTTATGTAACGAGTTTCGCAGGAGATTGGAATGAGGCAAAGTGATGTGTGTGTTTTGAATATGACCGTCAGGTTTAATTGTTAAACAACTCAATCGTTCTTCTAAAATATGAAAATCCCCAATATATCCACATCTTAATTTATTATTTCTAAAACCCTAGATCTTAGATTTTTGTTGATCAATTTCCAGAAAATCTTCCATCATATCCTATTCCTTGCATGCTGTCTGGAAACGAAAGCGTATAATCATGTGAGTCTGAATAATAGAGCATTAGACACTACACGGATTACGTGTATAATAATTAATAAAAATAATAAAGTTTCCGCATCCAGTCATCTATAAAATGGATTTATTTAGAACAAAAACAATAGATGCATGCATTTTAATAAGCAAATCATTTTAAAATCTTATTTAATTACACTAAAGCATATCAATCTAAGAGATGCTTGTGGAACTATAATTTTAATCAATCTTGGTTCGTGTAATCTCTTTTCTTTTCTTTTTTAAATCCAAATGTCAAAGTGCATTTCCTTAGATGAAGATATCACTAACTATGAAACCTAGCAAAATTAAATTCTGTATTTTTATTATTGAAAATTAAGAACTTGCCTTCCTTTGAAAATAATGAAAAACAACATTACATGAGATCTTGATAGAATCTATCATCATATTATTGAAAAAAACAAACAAAAAAAATATTAAATTAACTAGCTGAACAACAGGCAACATTTTCCTTTCCAAGTAGGATGGTTTTAAAATAAAATAAAGGCGTCCACGACAGGTCGTTTGAAGCTCCCCAATCTCCACAGCCCGAAAAACTAGAAAGCTTTCTTCCTCCACCCTTCCACTCGCACCCTGTTTCTTCTCCAGGCAACCTCAACGATCTACAAATTTCTCTGGTAATTGTTGTCTCTCGGTGTCTTAAACTTCAGTTCTTCGATCAGGGTCAGTGAGATTCATCGTTGAAATCCCAACAAGATGCAGTTTTTTGGAGGGTCAGACATAAGTCCATCACCACCAGCACCAACTGCATCAGGGAACAATGCACACATGATGTACGTATTTAACAGGAACGGCGTTTGTTTGCTATATAGAGAATGGAATCGCCCACTTCACACTCTTAATGCTCAGCAAGACCACAAGCTCATGTTTGGTTTGCTCTTCTCTCTCAAATCCTTGACTGCCAAGATGGATCCCACAAGGTTTTTTTTTCCTAATTTCTCTAATGCTGTGTAACTTTTCTTGCTGCTTTGTTACTGGAATTGCTGAATTTTGATTAATGGTTCAAAATTTGGGAACTTCGAATGGTAATTAAATATGGTCCCACAAGGTTTTATTTATTTATCTTTGTTACTGAGTAGATTTAATTTCGAGTAAGGTTTCGATTTTTAGAATCATGGAGTGGTGATTGAATGTGATTTTAGTGCATGGTGGCGAAGTGGTTAGTTCTTCTTTAGGAGATGTAACATCTGGGATGCTCTCTTCTTATGCTACTTGGCTGGTTGTGATTTTGCATTAAATTCAATTTTGAGAATCATGGAATGCTGATTTAATGTGATCTTTGTGACTGTTTGAGAATTGGGATGGTTCATCATTAGGCTATGGAATATCTGGATGCTTCTTTTGATACTGAGTGGTTGTGATTCTAAGTAAAGATTCGATTTTGGATTCAGTTGCTGATTATTTATGTGTGATATTATAAGGATGTTGTTTATTTGTAGCATTTGAGATTGTGTTGATTTTCAAAATCATAGAATGGTATTGCAATATTTATGTGCTCTCTTTTATATATATATATATATATATAAAAAAAAATTGAATGGTTGTGGTGCTTCAGTGAGTATTCAGTTTTGAGAACCATGAATCATTAAGGAATGTGATTTTGGTTCATGGTTGTGAAATGGGTTGTTCTTCTTTAGGACAAGTAACATATGAGATGCTCTTTTTGATACTAGATAAGGGGAAATTTTGAGTAAAGATTCAATTTCGAGATTCATAGAGGATATGGGACTGTTTGGGAACGTGGTCCAACCAGCGTTGCCAAAAATTTTGATTTTCTTTTTTTGCTTAAAATTAATATTTTTATAGTGTTTTTAGATTGTTTTGATGCGGTGATATAAAAAATAATTTTTTTAAAAATAAAAAACATTATTTTAATGCATTTCTAAGTGAAAAACAATCGCAACCACACTCCCAAACACACTAGTGCATGATTGTTAAATGGGGCTGTTGATTTTTAGTATATGTAATGTTTGAATGTTCTTTTTAGCATTGGGAGCTGACCTGTGTAAAGATTATTTTATAGAGTCCATTGCTTGTAATTAAGAATGATCTTAGAGAATGTTTGAGGACTGTGATTGTTAATCATGCGGATATGTAACATTTGCATGCTCCTTTTGATGCTCAGTACTTGTGATTTTGGGTAAAGATTCATTTTTTGGATCATAAAATGTTTATTGAGTATGATTTTAGTGAGTGGTTGTGAAGTGCAGAAGGGATTAATTGCTTAATTTTGATTCAACTTAGATAGTTGAGAGTGATATTTTAGGGACTTATTTGTAGCATTTGAGATTGTTTTGATTTTATCATTATTATTACTTTTTATTTCTTTGTTGGGTGAGCAGTATGGATAAAGGAAACCTTGGGGTGCCTCAGTTACCAGGACAAGGTTGTTCATTTCACAGTTTTCGTACAAATACATACAAGCTTAGTTTCATGGAAACTCCTTCTGGGATAAAGGTCAGATTTTTGTACTTTATATGCTTTAATGTGTGTGAATTTCAATTATTTTAAGCATTCATTTGCTTTACATTTTTGTTGAGTGCTTGATTGTTAGTTTGAGATCATGCAATTTCAGTTTTTGGGGAGAGGTTTTGGTGAAAATTGAGTCCATTAGCAGGGTTTCCTGCTAAATATTGTAATTGGAAGTCTTGCTAAGTGGATAATGGAATGAGAAGTCAATTATGTTAGAGAAGTTCTCATGTCACCCATGATGCCACTGTAAAACTCAAGTTATTCTTGATTTTATCAAAGGCTCAATCTTGTCTTTCAGTTTGATTGGATACCTGATATGTATTTTATCCCTTAAACATTGCAATGTTGCCAAAGTGATGTGATATGGTTTCCAGTATGGCGGTTGATGTTGTGGAAATGCTTCATTTAATTTGTACAACTTTAGAAGCTTATAATTTTGTTTGAGATGTCATAGAACTTGCCCATAAATCAGTTACAAACTGGTTTACATATGTATAAGAAATTGGGATGTGCTTAAATGATTTTGATTTACCTCTCAGAACTTGCATTGACTTGTTTTTCTCATAGCTGGATTTTATTACTGGTATGTTTGATCAGCAACTCTTAATTCTGATTAATATCCAGTTGTAATTAACTTTTCAAACAATGCCATGAATAGCAGACTTGTACAAGTGTCATGTCTGATGAGTAACTCTTAATTCTTCTTGAATTCCAGTTCTAATTAAAGCTTTCAAAAAATACTATGAATAAAATCCACATAGTTCAGTTGGCTGTCTGATTGGTTGAGGAATGTAGTTCCTGGACATCATCCCATTTTACCATTGCAATTTAATGGCCTCATTCTTGAAAGCAGTTTGATTATGCAAGATCTAATTCCGTAGCAGCTCCAAGTTCTTGTATTTTGTTCAATTGCTATACTTTTTAATCAGCATTAGGTTTGTGCAGATTATCCTGATTACTCACCCCAAAACTGGTGATCTACGGGAATCCTTGAAGTATATTTATAACTTGTATGTTGAATATGTAGTCAAGAATCCAATCTACACTCCTGGAGCCCCTATCAGGTAATGCAAAACCCTACTTTGTAACAAAGCTGCATGCAGGGTAACACTACCTGTAGTACATTAAGGATGAACAATCAGTGTAGCTGAATTTATCCTCACTGACAAAAGATTGTCACGAAATAAGAAAAATATTCCTTTTCAAGGAATTATGCTGAAAAATTCTTCTTCGTGTACTTATGTTCTGTTCCCAACCCAAAAAAGTGTTAATGGGATATAACCTGTACTTTGTTTTGTGTACACAAAAGCAATAACTCTACGCCCTATGCATTCAGCTTTACCTTTTATGGACCTTGGAGGATCCCATAGCTCCCCATTCACCAATTCTGAACTGCTAGTGCACAATGCAAAGCTCAATGGTAGATGATCGACAGATTCAGTTCGCATCTCTGCATAAAAGCACAGTTATTTTGTTTTTGTTTTTTATAAATTACCAATAGTTAATGTCCGGCCCTGTGTATCTCCAAAGTAATCCACACACGTATATACACACATGCATACATCTATTCATGTGTTTTCTTCTATCCTCCGTTGACAACTGGTTGTACTGAATTTGATTAGTTTTTCTTCTAATAGTAATAGCTGGATGATTGCTTTTAACTAAATGAATTTGTTTTTACTTTCTATAGGTGTGAGTTGTTCAACACTTCTCTTGATCAATATGTAAGAAGTATTTCATAGTCCCTCAGGTAGTAAACTGTTATCTTGTTATCCTCTGCAAGGTGCATGATTTTGATTCTTGTTTATACTGAATAAGAAATAAGTGAGGGTTTTCGTATTGCAGTCTACTCTTCAAACCAAGACCCAAGTGGAACTGGAGATTTGGCTCTGCAAAAGTTCAGCGGAGCTGCCTACTTTCCGTGGATACTTTATGACAGTATGATTTCAAAAATGTTATAGAATTGTGATGCTCTTTCATTCTAATTGGTGAACTTAGGCATACAGTTTGATGTTGATTTCCATTATTAAGGCACTGATTTCTGTGTAAAAATCAGTGGCGAAAAACTTGTGGAGCAGGGATATTCGTAATATAATCTGAGAATCTGTCTGTTTTTAGTGAAAGATGCTTTGTTGTGATCTAGATAGTACTTCATTGTCTGATGTCGTGGGACATTATGGGCTCTGATTTTGTTGAATATAAAATTGCTGTGAATCCAAACTAATCTTAAGCAGTTTAAAGTTGATTTAACAAAAGCTTGGACGTTTTCATGAAATTTTTTTAAAGAAAGACATGGACACATTGCAAGTTGTAGAAACAAAAGTTTGTTTTCATGATGGGACTCTGAAGTCTGAAATCTTGTGGTCCTCCCTTCCACTCCCTGCCCCTGTTTTTTCTACCGATTGTCCTGGGAACTACTTGTCAAGGAAAGATAAATAAAGTCTATTGGCTTCCTTTGTGGTGAAAATGTAGAAGATATCTTGTGGCTACAAACAACCATGGAATCTGACATTAGTGCTGACTACTGTTTAGGGCTTAGATTTCTGATGTACTCTAGCCTTAATTTTGTCTAGATTTGGGAATTTTAGGTTTGGTTTCAAGGGTTGTTTGCTACTTCAGTATTGTCTTTGCCAAGTATGAGAAACCAAGGTGAAAGACTTGACATCAATTATTTAATATCTAAACATAGCATTGAAAATCTTGGGTGGAACCGCACGTATCTGTCCCTATTCCATGTCAAGATGCTGCTTCTAGCCTCTCTTTTTTGTCCTATTAAAATAGACAGCCACAGGAAAGGCCACAAGGAGCCAGAGAAGAAACCACGCCTCTCCGATTGGCCAGTTGATATCTATGGTGGAGCTAGGCAAAGTGTTATTGACCCAGCGACCTTCCCTATCTATTCACATGCTCATCACTCCTGTACCCAGCAACCTTATTGTTGAATCGGAAGAAATGAAACTTGCTTTGCCAATAAACGAAGCGGATGACGGGTTTGTAGGTTTAGCAAGGTTCGAGGAGCGAGTTAGAGGGTGGATGGAGTCAGAGAAAGGTAAGTTGGTTTTGTAGCGAGCTCTTGCTGTGAGAAATGCAGCCAAGGCTGCATTGAGGGAGGGTGATTCTTCTCGGGTGGCAAGTGTCCAAACTTGTCCAGTCATGGAAACGTGCCTTCGGCTTGTTCACGTCGTTTTACTTGTGGGGTTAGTGTGATCATGTTGTCTTTGCCAGGTGCCCACTTCAATAAATAATTCAAACAAATCATAGCCAGCCAAGAATCTTGAAACGAAGATTGTGATAAATTGATAATTATAATTTATTATTTTATATATTTAGAGGCTGGAATCCACTAAACTGATGTCAAGACAAAATTCAGCAACGCGACAAAATCAATCAATTAGAACACCCTGTAAGAAATTCAATTAACCCATGAGTGAAAATGCTAAATTTGTTTAACTGGTGTTTTCTTCAAGGGGAGGGACATGTTTTTTTATTATTATTATTATTTAAATTGCAATAAAAAGCATAAGGAAGAAAAAATTATATTTATTAAACTCAATTCTATTTAAAAAAATCAAAGAATTTTGACAAGATAAATCGAGTTACAAGTCAACAAAACAACTACCATAATAAAATCATGATATAAAGATCTTCAAAACCGAAAATGAATTCCAAAGGAGCGAGTGCTGTCATGATCAGTCAACCACTCATCATATCGATTACCTCCAAGATGATGCGAGCAATCTTTTATTTCCAGTACCGAAGGGTCTCTAACAGAAGAATTATTGGCATCATAAATGGAAAGGGAATAGCTTAGTTGAGCTGTCATCACAGCTGTTGAGCTCGAGTGGCATTTATATCCTTTTATCTTAGATTTTCCATCAATTTTTCTTGAAGGATGGGATACTTGACTTCTATTTTCTCCTTTATAACAAAAGTAAAAAAGAAGAAAGAAGGATAGCCATGTTTATTCTGTCAAAATCGACAACATCAATCACATGAGAAAGAGTAGTGATGCACGGCATTGCTTGGTAAGCATGCTTTCTTCATTCACCTAACTTCTGGTGTAATTTCTGCCATCATATGGGATCTGAATTGAATCACAAACAAAGTTTGACAATTTATGTGATGGTGTACGACATTTTGATACTTCTCTTACCATAATTACAGGAGAATTTCGACCTAAATGGTGTTTTCATACATCATTACAACTAGGGTTGATAAACCTGTTCCAGCTAGACATGTTAACTGGTGTTTTGTCAATTCAGGATTTAGCCTGGGTTTAGTTTTAAAATAAATTAGATTGGATTTTGTCTTGGTTAACACACGGTTAGTTTGATCATGATTTAATTTTCTTTTTGTAAAAGAAATTCAAAATAATATTTTTTTAGTTTTTTTTTTAAAAAATAATAAATCTTGAAGCCATGGATAGCCTTGTACCGAAACACATCTTTAATAACTTTGAATATAATACCACGTATGTATATAACAATTAGAACAATGGGAATCAAAATACTGAATGATTGATCGTATCAATAATAACTTACTTCTCACAAGCGACACCAACAAACGGTAGCACTGCATCAGTTAATAGGGATTCATTAATTAAATCCAACACGAAGCTATGTCAATGTTGTCGACCTCCACAAGTTCAGGCACGAACACCAATTGCCATTTGCTTGTATGTTTCTTACAAACGTGGTCATGACAAAACATTCATTGTAGCACGTTTCAATCATGTCTTGTCACAATAATGGCTGAGGTGTGAAAGATCCCACTAAAGAATTCAAAAAGAATTTGATTGCAAGGAAGATAGGGAGGCTTAATTGCATGTTCAACAATTCAAAACCTAATCTTATCACCTTTTAAATTATTGTTTTCTCACATTACAAATATGTTGTCCATTCACTTCTCACCCCATCCCAAGATTTTGTAGCGCTTGTTTCTGTTCAATCTCTCAAGGAGACCGATGGAGGAGGCGCTGGTTCTGTACCCTTCACCACCTATTGGCCACTTGGTTTCTATGGTGGAGCTGGGAAAACTTATACTCACTCACAGACCATCTCTCTCCATTCATATTCTCATTGCTGCATCACCCTATGTTGCAGGCAAGGCTGATAAATACATGGCCACTGTTTCCGCCACTGTTCCTTCCATCGATTTCCATCATCTCCCCATTGTTACCCCAGTATCCACCAATATAACCCACCATGAAGAACTCACTTTGGAGGTCCTTCACCTTAGCAAACCTCATGTTCATGAAGAGCTCCTCAACATATCCAAAAGGTATAAAATTCATGGCCTTGTTATGGACTTCTTTTGCACCTCGGGTCTCTCTGTGGCCACTAAGCTTGACATCCCTAGTTACTTTTTCCTCACTTCTGGTGCTTGTTTTCTTGCCTTTTTCCTTTACCTCCCTACCCTTCACCAAAAAACCTCCAAAAGTTTCAAAGATATGAAAGATCACTACCTTGATATTCCTGGCTTGCCACCTCTTCTTGCTACTGATTTGCCAAACCCTTTTCTTGACCGGGACAATCAGGCTTATCAACACTTTCTTGATTTTGCCACTCAGTTCCCTCAAGCATCAGGAATTATGATCAACACATTTGAATTGCTGGAGTCCAGGGTTGTTAAGGCGATATCAGATGGGCTCTGTGTGCCTAATAATCGCACACCGCCAATTTCTTGCATTGGTCCATTGATTGTAGCTGATGACAAAAGAGGTGGTAGCGGCAAGAGAAGCCCCGAAGATGTGCACGAGTGTTTATCCTGGCTTGATTCCCAACCAAGCCAAAGTGTTGTGTTTCTTTGTTTTGGTAGCCTGGGGCTATTCACCAAGGAACAGTTATGGGAAATAGCTACTGGGTTGGAAAACAGTGGTCAGAGGTTCTTGTGGGTAGTTCGGAACCCACCTTCTCATAATCTAAAGGTAGCCATCAAAGAACAGGGAGAGCCTGATTTGGATTCTTTGCTGCCTGAAGGTTTCTTGGAACGAACTAAGGAGAGGGGATATGTGGTCAAGTCATGGGCACCACAAGTGGCAATTGTAAATCACAGTTCAGTAGGTGGATTTGTGACTCATTGTGGGTGGAATTCTACACTCGAAGCAGTCTTTGCTGGTTTACCAATGGTGGCTTGGCCATTGTATGCAGAGCAAAGGCTGAATAGGGTAGTGTTAGTGGAGGAAATGAAGCTTGCTTTGTCAATGAATGAGTCTGAAGATGGATTTGTGAGTGCTGATGAGGTGGAGAGCAAGGTGAGAGGATTGATGGAGTCCAAGGAAGGTAAAATGATGAGGGAAAGAGCTCTTGCTATGAAGAACGAAGCCAAGGCTGCAGTAAGTGAAGGTGGTTCTTCTCATGTTGCTTTATCCAAGCTTCTAGAGTCATGGAAGCATGGAAAATGACTTGAGCCTGCTTGTCTCCTTGGCCTGTTCTACCTTGGATTCTTGAGTGGGATTGTGCACCCTTATCTTTTGTCTCTGTAACTTCTCGAAATTAATGTATCAATGATGTCTTTTGTAAGGAAATAACACTACCATCAGACATGGAATTGATATTCTTATGAACCATTATGTTTGCATCCACCAACCTATTTAAAAACATTTCATCCCCAGGCACAATCATAATCCTAATACTTGTGTATCAATTTTAATTATTTTTGGTTAAAAAAACAAACAAACAAAGGATTAGGCACTATTTACACTGTGTTTGACAAAAATCTAATTTTTTTTTTATGAAAATTACATTTTTATGTTTTAAATTATTTTAATATATTTCAATACAAAAATCACTTAAAAAATAGCTATAACCACGTTAATGAAATGGCACTAATAAGCTAAGATGGCAAGCATGGTTTAAATTTGAAAGAAGACATGAAAAAAGGTTTTATAATGAAGATCGTCCGTCAAATCCTAAAAAACAAGGACGGTTGATCTTCATCCAAGCAAACCTCAAATTAAGAAACAAACCATGCCCGGAGAAGTTACTAGCCAATACTTATTTTTCATTCTAATATTATAATTACTAATTTGTTTTTTTTATAAAAAAAATAAAGCAATGAAAGGCAAAAGGATGGTCTTTTTACCATGGAATAATTGTTGTTAGCATATTGCATGGGGTTATGTTTGTCATTAATACACAGTGCACTTACAATTTAACCTTAACCTTAGAATAAATAATGCTAATGTTTTTGAATTATGGGTGTTTTTGTCCATTTATCTTTTCAAAATAGTGCAATTATTTTTATGTTATTCAAAACAAACAACACAACTCTCTCATACAAGCTTTCTATCATTTTACATTAGTTTTATTATAGGTTTAGAGATTATTCAAAAATAACATTATAGTAATTATATATTTAACATTATTTAAAAAAAAAACTTAATGGCATGTATGCATGTTGATAACCTTTATGTAATTTAAGTAGCACATGTGTGGCTATCTAGCCACGAAACTTTATCTTTTAAGGAGTTGTTTGGAAGATTTCATAACCCTTTACATAGTGATGGAGGTATATATATTATAATCACTGCTAGTTTGGTATTTACGGTGATTTTTTCCCTTCTTTCTCTACCTTAAATTTTATGCTTGCTCCTGTAAAATCTTAGAATAACCCCTTCAATTGGTTTTTCTTTTAAATTTGATCCCAATACTTTTGATTATTATTATTTATTTTAGAATAAGATATAAGATTATAAATTAATTTTAATTTTATCTCCTATGATTTTTTTTAATTTTTTAAACTTGGACCTTATTTTTTTAATTACTACTTATTTTGTTTGACATTATTTTTTATTTTTTATTTCATCTTCCTTGAGTTTTTTTCTATCAAATTTTATAATCATTTTTGTTGTTGTTATTTGTTGGCTTTTACATGTTTTTTTTATTGATTTCATCTTTCAAAATTAAATTAATTAAAAATTAAGCTTATTAATTTAACTTGGATCCAAAATTTCATAGGTTGTAATTTTTAGAGACTAAATTAAGTTTAGGAGGTTTATTCGACTTTACTTGTTTTTTTTTAAGGTGATTTTTTATCTTCTTTTTTTGCTTTATTATGTTAATTTTTTTTTTGAGGTTTGCCTACTATTTGTTTCAATTTCACTCCCTATCATTTTTTTAATACATGAATAATCTATAAAATTATAATTTTTTTAATTTAACTCCCCTATGATTTTTTTATATTTTATATTTTATTTTTATTTTTTTAATTTCTATTTATTTTTTGGGTTCATTTTAAAATTTGTTTTCAAATTTCATCCTATTTGAGTTTTTTTTTCTATCAAATTTTTTCTTGAATTTTTTCATTGCTCTTTTTCTATGTTTGCAAGTTTTTTAATAATACTTTTTACTAATTTCATCATTTAAAAATTAAATTTATTAATGATTAAGTTTTTGAGTTGAATCTAGATCCAAAATTTTATGGATTGCAACCTTTAAAGGCTAAATGAAGTTTATGGGATTTTCTAGATTTGTTTGTTTTTATTTATTTTTTATTTTTTGATGATGTTTTCTTATTTTTAATACAATGATTGAGCGAAATTCCCTTGTAAATCATACAAAATGAAGTAAAAAACACACTATTTAATTGATTAGTACTATACAAAATTAACACGTAAATAACCTAAAAGAAAGCGGAAATAATTTATATTTTATTTTGGCAGGGCACTGGATATATATATATATATATATATATATATATGACATGTAGTTATAAAAGGATGTTATTTTGAATTTTTTTTATATATTTTTAAATTAAATGGTGTTAACTATCGCAGTCCATAACCTATGGCTTGTTGTGGTGGACTCTCAAATTGGTTATTAAAACCATGTATTGTATGGTCCAACTTTTCAATGGGACTTTGCGATCAATGCCTTATTATACATTGGCTATAAACCTTTTTAAATTAGAAACTTGTTCAATGTCCACGGAATGAATCATAATTAATTCTGGCAGTACAACTTTGAATGAATATCTATGAAAGTAAAATAGTTTATTAATTAATCGTTGCATATACTTTTTCAATGGTGCTTTTATACCAAAACTAATTCTCTGTTTAGATACCACGAGAGGAGCTCGTCTGCAATTAATTATCATATTTGAATCATCCACTAACTCTATCATAAATTTTAATTATTTTTGGTTAAAGAAACAATTAAAGGATTGAATGGTTTAGGATTGAAAGGACATGAAAAAAGTTTTTATAACAACATGATAAGAAAATTATGATTTCAATTTCTAATTGTTAGAACCTTTAAAAACAATGGTGATCCAAGCAAACCTCAAACGCATACAAATGCATTTCTGAAAAAACTAGTATAGTTAAACCTACAACTGTTTGGGTTGAATAAAAAATCAAGGAATGAATTAATTATGTCCGACGTGATCAAAAATTCATATTGGTCTGGATAATCAGATCAAAATATTATATCTGAAAAAATATAAATATTAATTCTTAATTAATTAAATATTAAAAAATAAAATTGAATAAATAATTTTAATTATACAAAAATATTTAAAATAGAAAAAAATAAGAATCAAAATCATAATAGAAAATAAATTTTATATTTCATTGAAGATTGAAATTGAAAAGAAAAATCAATTTAGCACAAGGACTCCAAAAAAACAATAAAAAAAATGAAGTTCAAAATTAACTTGAAAAATAAAAAATAATTTTTTGATTGAAGGGTGAAATTTAAAAGAAAAATAACTTTCAATAAAGGAAAAAAATAAAAAAAAATGAGGGTAACAAATAATATATCATAAATTTGAATTGAATGATAAAATTCAATACAAATAAAATTACAAAAGAGATGAGAAAAACATTTAGAAATCAAAATAATAAATACCAAATTAGAAAAAATAATACAAAAAAAAATTACAAAAGATATAAGATAAAAAAAACAAAAGAATAAGGATTAATTTTTAAATACCTACAATAAAGAGCACCAATCTAACATTGTAGGGGGAAGAAAAAAGAGAATAGAAAGAAGAAAAAACAGCCCCATCAGCAACATTGGTCACCCAATGCTAACACACGTCACCTCAAAAGAAAGAAAACAAGATAGAGCTTTCAACAATATGACAGAAAAGGCATGTTTACTGTTAATAGGGTTCTAACTTGTGAAAAAATAATAATTTATTGTGATTTGTACAATCATTTCATAATGATTCATAAAAAAAACTATTTGCATGTGTATTTGATTTTTCATATATGATTCGACATTGACTGACATGCATCTGATTCATTCTCATTGCATCCATAACCATATTATTATAAAGATTTCTATTATCATCTACAATTATATACACGTTGCTAGAACTAAAAGTCAACCAAATCATCATTTCTACCATGATATTATGAGGAACATATGGTTCTCAATATACATACAAACACATGTGTTTCTCCATGATTTTTTTTTGTAAAAGATACTTCGTTACAATATATGGAAAGAGAAACTTTTATGTTTATATATTTGCATGAACATCTAATACCCTCTCTACTAATATTCCTCATACTAGATAATGTATAATTAATACAATTCTAAATCTTATTACAATAATTCACTTTCTATAACCTTTAGGATAAATCTTTATACATTTATAAACGATTATCCATTACTTATATAAAAACTATATAAAATAATGATGACAACATGTATTTATTAACTAAGTTAACTAAATAATTTGTAAAAATATTGATTTAGTTTAAATGTATGCAATCTATTTTAATAGTACTCTTAATTAGTTATCAATTATCGATAAAAATTTAAATTTCTACATATTTACCAAACATTTTAACTCAATAGTAAAATTAACAAAATATAAAACGGATCCATTAAATAAGTTATTTACAAACAAATATATTTTTACAAAATCTAAAACAAACATTAACATGTTCGAATCATAAAATCCATATAATAAATTTGTATGAGAACAAACTATAAAATAAGTAACTACTCAAACAAAATAAATATATTATAAAAAATATGTAAAAGAAAACCAACATTTTAAAATTGAGTTCAAATAAAAAAGAGTATATTTATTTACTTAAAGTGGAGAATCCTTAATAAAATTTAAATAAAAACATGAATACTGATAAACTGAGTATTGCAATGATCAGATTTGTTGTGAGAAGTTGAATTATGTTAAGATTTAAGAGGGGGTGTTTGTTAAAAAAGAAATGCATAAGAAAAAAAAAAGAAATGAGAGAGGGGAAGAGGAGAGTAAATCGCTAGATTATAAATTAAATATAACTGACAATATTACAGATCAAATTATTCTGTTAATAATCATGTCGGTCATGCTATTAGTATAAATATCATGTCACTAGATTATTTTTCTTTTTAAATTTTATTGTAATACTCTTCATCATTTCTTTTATATATATCAATAAATTTTTTTGTTGGTATTTACTAATAGTTAAAAGGATAAATTTTTTTGTTAGTATATATTAATAATTTTTTTTCAATGCTTTTATTTATATTTGTAAATTTTATAGTGGTGTAATATTATCTTATTCTATGATTTAAACTATGAACACAATAATTTCCATGTCCATGAACGTTAATTTCAAGATTGAGATTAAGGCAAGCTTGGTAGGAGATGTGTTTAGCTTCAATAAATAATTATGAAAGAAAAACAAATAAAAAAATAGTAATTCATGAGTGCTAGCTTATTCTGGTCCCCCCCTGTCCCCTCTGTCTATAAAATTCTACAGAGAAACACAGAGGAAACCCGGCAGGGAGCTGAGCTAGACAGCCATGGACGAGGCAGTAGTTCTCTACCCATCACCAACAATCGGGCACTTGATATCTTTGGTGGAGCTAGGCAAACACTTGCTCACCCACCAACCCTCCCTCTCCATTCACATACTCATGCCCACAGAACCATACAGTGCTGGCAAAATGGATACTTACGTATCCTCCATCTCTGGCACCTTTCCTTCCATCAAATTCCACCATCTCCCCACTGTCACCCTCTCTACCACCTCCGCAACCCACCACGAAACCTTCATTTTTGAGGTCCTCCGTTTGAGTAAACCTCTTGTGCATGAACAACTCCTCTCCATCTCCAAAAACTATACCATCTGTGGAATTATTATAGACTTCCTTGCCACTTCTGCTCTCTCTTTGGCTACAGAAGAACTCAACATCCCTGCTTATATTTACATCACTTCTTGTGCTTCATTTCTTGCTTCTTATCTTTATCTCCCTACCCTTCATCAAAAGACTACCAAAAGTTTCAGAGATATAAAAGAGTTCCTTGAAATTCCTGGTTTGCCACCAATCCGTGGCACTGACATGGTCAAGCCATTTCTTGATCGTGAAGATGATGCCTACATAAACTTTCTTGATTTTGCCGTTCAAACACCAGAAGCCAAAGGAATTATCAGCAACACTTTTGAACTTTTGGAGTCCAAAGTTATCAAGACAATATCAGATGGACTCTGCCTGCCTAATAATCGAACACCGCCACTTTTCTGTGTCGGTCCGTTGATTCTAGCTGAAGGGCAAAGAGCAGGAGGTGAAAGCAAGAGTAGTTCTGATGATGCTGTGCCTGATGAGTGTATAAATTGGCTTGATTCCCAACCAAGCCAAAGTGTCGTGTTTCTTTGTTTTGGTAGCCTGGGGCTGTTCACCAAGGAGCAATTAAGGGAGATAGCTATTGGGTTGGAAAAAAGTGGCCAAAGGTTCTTGTGGGTGGTTCGGAATCCACCTGCCAATGATCTTAGTGTAGCCATCAAAGCACAGAGAAATCCTGATTTGGATTCTTTGTTTCCTGTTGGTTTCTTGGAACGCACCAAAGAGAGGGGACTGGTGGTGAAGTTATGGGCACCTCAAGTGAAAATTTTGAATCACAGTTCAGTAGGTGGATTTGTGACTCATTGTGGGTGGAATTCTACACTTGAAGCAGTGTGTGCTGGTGTGCCAATGGTGGCTTGGCCATTGTATGCAGAGCAAAGGCTGAATAGGGTAGTGTTAGTTGAGGAAATGAAGCTTGCTTTGTCAATGAATGAGTCTGAAGATGGATTTGTGAGTGCTGATGAGGTGGAGAAGAAGGTCAGAGGATTGATGGATTCTGAGGAAGGTGAACTGATTAGGGAGAGAGCTATTGCTATGAAGAATGCAGCCAAGGCTGCAATGGATGAAGGTGGTTCTTCTTATACAGCCTTTTCCATGCTCATTGAATCATGGAAGCATGGAAAATAAAATTTACTTAGAACTGATATAATATATCAGCTGTCATGACAATCTAGTTGCTGTATTGGTTTTCTGGTTTGCGTGTAATATCATCACTTGTTATGGTGCTGTTTTGCATAGCCTTATTTCTTCATGAATAAAACAAGAATGTTTACCATGGTAGGATTCTCCATGAGAGTTCAATGGGGGTATAACAAAAAGTTAAAAGGCAATTTTCTTAATTATTCTCATGATCAGCCAAAACTGAAATTCAATCAACTTTGCTTGTTTTGACTTGAGCTTAGAAGCATAGTCCTTCTCCAACTCGTAGATCTTCGTTGAGTTTTAATTTGAAATGTTTTTAATAATAATCTAATTAAATTTATATAATATGATAAATTAATTTATGATTCAATTGATATAATTAAACTCATATAAATATTACGTTAACAATAACAATTTTTTGAAAATATTAAACTAAATAGTTTAAATTAAAAATATTGCCTTGAGTTCATTTAACGATGTAATATCTCGAGCTCTTTTCCGATGAGACCGAGGTGGTGGTGGTCTACCATGTTAGCTAAGTTCATGAGGATGATGGGAAAGTTTAATGATATAAATGCTTGTGCGTCCATAATAGTCAACTCAGTTACATTATTTAAGGGTTTCTTCTGCTCATTGTGGGCTACCCCTCTTGGCTTGCTGAGGAACATATTCAAAGTTGGGAAGTGAAAATGGTTTGTGGAGTGATGATACTGCTGGTGGTAATGGTGGAGTGCTCATGGGAGCAAGAGACTTACCATCTTGACTTAGTGTTTGAATTTTTCAATATTTTTTATTTTTATTTTACTATTTAACGCTTGAATTAAATGCTCTTGTTAGATTTTATTAACAATATATGTACTATTGCGACCATTAAAATGGATATATGACATTTTTTTTTGATTTATGTGGGGTGTCCGGACCAGTTTACGCGCACCACAACTAATCCCCACGGCCCACTGAATACCCTGCAAATCCAGTAGGCATGTAAGGCACCGCGGGGGTGACAAACGTGCACGTTAGGGCTCGAACCCAGGTGCAGTGAAAGGAGACAAGCCCCTTCCACCGCTAAACCAAGCCCTAGAATGCGGATACATGACATTTTGATATGTCAAGCTATGCTTAATATTTTAAATTTTTGAGTATTTATACGTTCATAATGTTATCAACTTTAAGTGCTTCTAAATTTATATAGTTAACAAATATTCACTTTACATAAAAAAATAAGTAAAATAATAAATAATAAATAATGATTTTGACATCACAACAAGTTCTGGGACTGGACAATAGCATCTTAATGCCTGAATTGTCAGAAAGCCAGCTGGCTTGGCTCCTTTTTCATAATGCCATGGCTCCACCTTTCATAGCAATTGTACACCCTCTGACCATTCTACCTTCCACGGAATCCATCACCATTCTAGCTTTCTTCTCCACCGCCTCATTTTTAAAATATTTTTTGGTTTAAAAATATATTAAAATAATATTTTTTTATTTTTCATATAATATATAAAAATAATTTAAAAAACTAAAAAAATATTAGTTTAAAATAAAAACAAAATAATTTTAAATTTTCAAAAAAAAAAACAAATAATTTATTCGTAATCATAACTTTTACAGATCCAGCTTCATTTTCTCCGCAAACAATTTCCTATTCAGCCAGTATCCTGGATACAATGGCCAGGCCACCATTGGCATTGCTTCAAGTGTAGAATTCCACCTATAATGTGTCACAAATCCACCGACCGAACTGTGATTCAAGATTTCCACTTGTGGTGCCCATAACTTCACTGCTAGTCCCCTCTCTTTAGTATGCTCGAAGAAACCATAAGGAAGCAAAGAATCCAAATCAGAGTCTCCCTGTTCAGTGATTTTTAGTAGGTGGATTGCGCACCGCCCACAAGAATCTTTGGCCATTTTTTTTCAATCCAATAGCAATTCCCCTTAACTGCTTTATAGTAAACAGCACCAAACTACCAGAACAAATAAACACAACACTTTGGTTTGGTTGGGAGTCTAGCCAAGTTAAACACTCAGGCACATCATCATCAGGACTGGTCTTCCTGCTACCACCCCTTTTGGTATCAACTGTAGTCAATGGACCGATGCAAGAAATTGGTGGTGTGCGATTATTAGGCACACAGAGTCCGTCTGATATTCCCTTAACAACTTTGGACTCTAGCAATTCAAATGTATTGATCATAATCCTTGCTACTTTAGGGAATTGAGAAGCAACATCAAGAAAGTATACAGGCCTTGTTGTCTCGGTCAAGAAAAGGCTTTGGCACATCATTGGCAAGGATTGGTGGCAAGCTAGGAGTATCAAGAAAGTCTTTCATATGTCTGAAACTTTCTGTATAAGATTGATGAAGAGTAGGGAAGTAGAGGAAAAAGGAAAGAAAGCAAGCAGCAGATGTAGTGAAAAACTAATAGGGATGTCAAGTTCAGCTGCTACACAAAGACCAGAAGCGCAAATGAAGTCCATAATAAGGCCATGAGTATTGTACCTTAATTTCGATATGTTGACGAGTTGTTGATGAACATAATGGTTGCTAAGGCGAAGGATCTCTAAAGTGCCACTTGGATATGTCAATTTGAAGTCTACAATCATGACCTGGAAATAACCAGGGTAACAATGAAGATTAGATTTTGGCAAAATCAATGCAGTCGACACGAATGGAAAGTGCAGAGAAAAGTGTTTTATTTCCAATAATCATATGACGAAATTGAATGGTTATACAGCGTTGTGAAGTCTACCTTTCGAAGAGGCACCACTGAAAAGAGTCCAAGAAAGCTAACAACAAACAGAAAGCCAATCATCCATGACAGAGATGGATTTTTAAAAGCATCTCTATATTCAGTTGATTGTTTGGCCACGGTTTCACTCATTCCAAACAGATAATTCCCAAAGCCTCCTATTGTAAGGAGACCATTAGTACGAAATTCAACGAGTTTAGCATCATCATACAACTTAACTGTTTTATCACAACAAGTTCAGTTTCAAAACAAGTTTGGTATTCAATATAGGAAAACCTACAGTAAAGGGTTGATTGATTATATTCTCGTTTTCTTTTCGTTTACTAATGGAGAAGGCTTGTTTTTCCACTAATCAGAATATTATTTTAAGACTTACAGATATAACTTTGAACTTCGTAAGTTAACCATCTCAGCCAGGCGCACTTTATGCCCGGTGGGGCATTAGAAACCCAAGAAAACTGATGCTGACATGTCACCCAAAACTAAAAGTTTTTAGCAGTTCACAGTGAAAAACTATATGTATGATTTAACATATATTTTTATGTACAGTAAGATAGGATCAGACCTAAAAATAAATTTGATGTAGCGAGATTTGCATAGTTAATTAAAACAACTATAACTCTTGATTCGAGTTGAATCAGACTTAAATTTGTAGTTTACAAGAAATTTCTAGACCAAAGTTCCATGAAAAATCCTCTTTTTGTAGTTTATCCACTATTCAAATTTATTGAAATTAAACTTGGAAGATCTAATATAGAAAACTTTCCTTCATTTCCTGGACTTTTTTGTGTTCTTTTGAATTTTATGTTAGGTTCTTTTATATTTGAAGGTTATGATATTATTTTGTAAATTTAGAGATCAACCTTGCAGTTCTTTTCGCTCAACAAATTTGTCTTCTCTGTAATTGTTGAGCTGTCTTTATGCTTCTGCCCGCATAAAAAACACTAGATGAAAAATAAAAAGCAGCCACCCCCAACACCGTTATCACACACTCCAGGAGACGGGGAGGAAGCTAGTAAAGAAAATTTACAGATCATTTAAAGAAGACACTCATCAAACTTTTTCACTAAAGCAGATTTGTTCATGTCTCTAACAGCAAGCTCAAGTGTTGAGTAGTTTAGTAACAAGTGGCTGAAACAATTGCACAGTGTTTGTCAATTAAAAAGATGTTTGGAAAATTAAAACCAAGAACACCATTTTATGATTTCAATGGTTTTCAAGGGTGTTTGGCTTGGATATATTGGTGGGTTTTTTTCATATCCATATAATTTATCCTTTAAAAAACGCTAATCACATCTTCAAACCAAACAAGCATTTCATTTTAATATCTGGATTTCAATATTTCCATCTTAAATGAGCCAATTGACTGTTGACTTAGCTGTTTAGAAGTTTAGCTAAAAACTCAATTTTTAATTTATTTTCATTTAAAAACATCTAAAAAATACGTAAAAAATTAGAAAACTAATTTATCAACCCAAAAAATATTTTAATTAGTTTGAAAATATAAAATAAAATTGAAAATAAAATAAACCTTTCTCAACCATAATCTCTTATTTTTAGATAATGTTAAAGCACAAACATCTTAATAACACTATTCTTGTGTTGCCAGTTACAGACTCGGGATTTAGGATGTAACAAAAAAAGTTAGGAGAGTGTAAATAAAGTGGTGGTGAATATTCTCAACACATTCTTTATAGACGTGTTGCCTAAGAAGTATGAAAGCATTATGCTGACATCATCATTTTGACATGTATACTGTACAGGCTAATGTCACAATTATATCATTTTATATCATTAACATCCGAGTTAGTCATGTGGGTTAGGTTTACTAGTATTCAGGTTGGGTCAGCCTATCTGGGCGAAGAAGACGTATAGGGCGTGTCTGTGCACGTGGACTACCACCTCGTCTCTATGCAGGGGAGAGTGCGGGCATGTTCGATATCCATTTTCGACACCATTTTCACTAGTGACTTCATCTCTTCCTCCTCTATACAATGACATAGTTAAAACACAATTTTAACAACTTTTATTGTTAAGCAAAAATCAAACACTACTTTAAACCATATGCTCTGAAATCAATTGTTGGTGAGTTTGCTCCCCCTGCGAAACGGTGGTGTTCATGATCATTACCCAAAGGAGGCTAAGCACACTGACACACAATATTTGATGTGGTTTGGCAAATTACCTGTATCTCTAGGAGTAGTCTAAATTATTTTAGAAAGAGAAAGAATATAACACACGGAGAAGGATCACATTCACTTTGCTCTCACCCTCTCATTTTATGCTGCACTCTTAATGTCTATTTATAGGCTTCAATTACAACTCCTTCTACACTTGTCAACAATGGTGGTTGCTCTTTGTCAATAGTTGATGCAACTTCTTTTGACATTAACAGCTGCCACCAATAACCAACCATTGTAGCCTCTTTCATTGACAATGTCAAGAGGCTGCAAATGTTGCACCAATAGCCCTTTTTGACTTTCACGAGTTGGTCTTTTTTCTTCAATAATGGAAGCCATCTTTTTTGACAATGACAACAACATAATTGACAATATTCCAATAATCATATCTTTAGCCATTTATGTGGGCAATTTGTCCTCCTACTTCTTCAACACATGCTTGTATTTTGCAGCTTTTCTAAACTTACCATTCTAAGAGTATCTTTGACCAAGTTTATAATTACTTGTCAAACCTTTCAATCATCAAAGTAACCAAAACATATTTTTTTTCACACAAAAGGATCACTACAACCAGATAGTCTGCCACATCACATCTGAATAGTGTTAACGCTTGTTTTTGGAACAATATTCCCCTTCAAGCGTATCAACCATGCTCAATCCGGAAACATTTATCAAGCCTCACATCAAGGCTTATAACACCCTTTCAAATAGAAATTTCTATTTTCAAGTGCGACAATTATAGAGTATTTCAATATGATAATGAGTTAACTATTTTTTCAAGAGTCTACTGATCCTAGAGTTGCGTCTGCCCTCTATTCCACCCTAGAAACCACGCCTTACTTCTCCGTGAGTTTTTTGCTTTTAGTCTCAAGAGTCCTTCAAGTAGCTCTCCATCTTTAACTATAGGGGTAGCCCATTAAAGATTGATCCAAATCTTTCTTTATACTTTGAGTATTACAATGTTATTATCGAGCTCACCTCCTTGACAAGAGTCAACTTGTCCCCGAAACCTACGTAGGTCCTCTACTTATTCCTAGCAGTCACATCTTAGTGCTCCACAAGTCATCCACTTATTGTTCAAGGCAAATGTTATCTAGCTCATTGATCTTTAGCCTAGGGGCAATATCCACAAAAGTCAATCCTACATTTGTTTTCATACTCATCATAGCCACTTCATTGGCTATCCATACTATTCATTCATATCTAGTTATCACATTGACTATGGAGTTCTAAATTAGGCTCCTTCCAGGACCCTTACATCTTCTTCTGAAGTGTCTTCACTCGTTGTCATACGACGGTCTGAATGGGATGAATTGGTTACAAAACCAATTCTGTACATCGGGCGGTTCACCGGTGTTGAACTGAGAATATTCTATCTACTCAGCTGTGGTTCAGCTTCTTTTTGGTTGGCGGCTCGATTTCTTCTCGGTTGGTTGCTCTATTTGAGTCTCGACTTGCAGCTGATAACGTGACCGGTGGGCCCTTATGATGACGTGTTAGATGACTTGGCGCTGACATGGCATGTCTACTGTACATGATGACATCAAAACTACATCATGTTAACATCATCATTTTGGCATGCATACTATACAGGCTAACGTCATAATTATGTCATGCTGATATCATCAACATCCAGGTCAATCATATGGGTTGGGTCTATTGGTATTCGGGTCAAGTCAACCTATCTGGGGGAAGAAGACACTTGGGGCGTGTCTGCATGCATGGATTGCCACCTCGTTAGTGTGCGGGAGAGTGTGCAAGCATGTTTGACACCTTTTTTCAACGCTGTTTTCACCTATAGCTTCATCTCTTCCTCCTCTACACAATGATATAGTTAAAACATAATTTTGATAACTTTTATTTTTGAGCAAAAATCAAACACTACTTTAAATCATATGCTTTAATACCAATTGTTGGGGAGTTTACTCCCCTTGTGAAATTATGGTGTTCATGATTATTGCCCAAAGGAGACTAAGCACATTGATACAATATTTAACATGATTCGAAAAATTACCTATATCCACGAGAATAGTCTAAATTATTAAAGATAGAAAAGAATACAACGTACGAAGGAGGATTACATTCACTTAACTCTCATCTCTCATTGCTATATAAGGCAGCAACTGCATAGGACAACAGGGTTGCTAGTGGCAACTCTTATTTCTTTAACAATGTAAGCCATCTTATATGACAATAAAAAGAACATAATTGGTAATACTCCAACAATTATGACTAGGAAAAAGCCTTCATGGTAGATAGTTATCAGAATGAGGTCTTGGGATTTATCTAGTTAAGTAGTCGGGTTTTAAGTTTTATGGATCAATCTCGACTAACTTGGATCAGCCTGAAAAAAATAAAAAATATATATTTAAAATTTTAATATTTCATATGAAAAAATTAAGAAAAAATCCATGTGACTATAGAATATATATATTGTAAATAATAAAATTTACAAGAATATTTTTTAAAAAACAACAACTAAACTTAATTTTTAGTTTGAGAGTGATTAAATGAAGTTGGATTTAAATTTATAGTATAAAAATAATAAGAAAAAGAAAGGTGAAAATAAAATGCGTAAAAAACCAAAAAGAAACTTTTCTTATTTTTTTTGTAAAAAAATAATTTTCATTTAAAAGTCTCAAGTTACTCATTTTTGTCCCTTTGGTTTTTGGATTCTATGTTTAGATCTATTATAGAATATAACTATATAGAAAATATTATAGAAATATTCTTATATTGTATTTTTTACTATTATTATATGCTTTACACGTATATATAGAAAAAATTAAATAACTAATATATTAAACCTTTTAATTATTCTTAACTTGATATTATAGCTTTCTAACATCAAAACTCTTCTCTCCCTCTTCCTTTTACAGTCGGACTTCTCTTTTTCTTGTCTAGATGGACTTTACTACTATTGCCGCTGACTTTTCCCTCGCCACTGGTGGTTCGGAAGCCACCTTCTCATAATCTAAAGGTAGCCATCAAAGAACAGGGAGACCCTGATTTGGATTCTTTGCTGCCTGAAGGTTTCTTGGAACGAACTAAGGAGAGGGGATATGTGGTGAAGTCATGGGCACCACAAGTGGCAATTGTGAATCACAGTTCAGTAGGTGGATTTGTGACTCACTGTGGGTGGAATTCCACACTTGAAGCAGTCTATGCTGGTTTACCAATGGTGGCTTGGCCACTGTATGGAGAGCAAAGGCTGAATAGGGTAGTGTTAGTGGAGGAAATGAAGCTTGCTTTGTCAATGAACGAGTCTGAAGATGGATTTGTGAGTGCTGATTAGGTGGAGACGAAGGTGAGAGGATTGAAGGAGTCTGAGGAAGGTGAACTGATTAGGGAGAGAGCTATTGCTATGAAGAATGAATCCAAGGCTGCACTAAGTGAAGGTGGTTCTTCTCACGTAGCTGTGTCCAAGCTTCTTGAGTCATGGAAGCACGGAAAATGACTTGCCTGCTTGTCTCCTTGGCCTGTTCTACCCTGGATTCTCAGGTGGGATTGTGCAACCTTATCTTTTGTCTGTGTACCTTCTCGAAATTAATGCATCAATGGTGCATTTTGTAAGAAAATAACACTGCCATCAGACATGGAATTGATATTCTTATGAATCATTATGTTTGTATCCACCAACCTATTTTAAAAAGAATTTCATCCCCAAACTCAATCAATAATCCTAGTACTATCAATTTTAATTATTCTTGGTTAAAAAACCAATCCTAATACTTCACATTGGATCCCGGTACTTTTAATTACTATTTTTTATTTTAGAATAAGATATAAGATTATAAATTATTTTTAATTTCACCCCTACTATTTCTTAATTTATAAATAATTTTTCAAATTAAAAATATTTTTTAATTTCACAACCTATCATTTTTAAATATATAAATAATATATCAAATTAAAAATATTTTTTAATTTTATTCCTATGATTTTTTTTCTTTTAAATTTGATCTTTATTCTTTTAATTGCTACATATTTTGTTTGGCATCATTTTTAAAATTATTTTTTATTTCATTTTCATTTGATTTTTTCTATCAAATTTTATCATTATTTTTTTATTTTTATTTGTTGGTTTTTGCATGTTTTTATATTGATATTTTTCACAGATTTTATATTTTAAAATTAAATTAATTAAAAATTAAAATTTTTAATTTAACTTAGATCCAAGATTTTACAGGTTGTGAGTTTAGGTTGTGAGTTTTAAAGACTAGATCAAATTAAAAGATTTATTCGGATTTGTTTTTTTTAAATGATTTTTTTTATCTTTTTTTTGTATTTTGTTTTATTATATTTTGAGGTTTGCCTAGTACTTGTTTCAATTTTACTTCCTATCATTTTTTAATATATGAATAATTTATGAAATTATAATTTAATTGATTAGTATACGAAATTCTCATGGTCCAACTTTTCAATGAAACTTTGCGATCAATGCCTTATGATCTATATATATATTGGCTGTCAAACTTTTTAAATTAAAAACTTGTTCAATATCCACGGAATCAATCATAATTAACTCTAACTTGGGCAAGAATCACACTTTTCAATGAGACTTTGCGATCAATGCCTTGTATATTTGCTATCACCCTTTTTAAATTAAAAACTTGTTCAACAACCACGGAATCAAATCATAATTAATTCCGGCAGTACAACTTTGACAGGGTTATCATCGTCATCAATGGTGAAAGCAAGGGCTGCTTCTATAGGGTTGTTCGAACACCACGAGAGGTCGTCTGCCAATTAATTGTCATATTTGCATCAATTTTAATTATTTTTGGTTAAAGAAACAATTAAAGGATTAAATAGCTAGAGTGCTTTAGGATTGAAAGGACATGACAAAAGTTTTTATAACAACATGATATGAAAATTATGATTTCAATTTCTAATCGGTAGAACCTTTAAAAACAATGGTGATCTAAGCAAACCTCAAACGCATACAAATGCACTTCTAATAAAAACTAGCACAATTAAACCTATAACAGTTTAGGTTAAATAAAAAATCAGGGAATGAATTAATTTTGTCTGATTAAAAATCTATTTTGATTTGAATAATTAGACCTGAAATATTATATTTGAAAAAAATATAAATATAAATTCTTAATCAAACAAATATTAAAACTAAAATTGAAAAAATAATTTCAATTATACAATTTTTTTAAATAGTAATTAAAAAAATCAAAATCAAAATCATAATAGAAAATAAATTTTATATTTTATTAAAAATTAAAATTAAAAAGAAAAATCAATTTAGCATAAAGACTCCAAAAAAAATAAAGTTTAAAATTAACTTGAAAAATAAAAATAATTTTTTGATTGAAGAGTGAAATTGAAAAGGAAAACAACTTTAAATAAAAGAAAAATAATAAAAAAATAAGGATAAAAATTAAAAATGCACCGTGTTAAAGTGGTTTTAGGCTTTATACAATATCACTCCATCCATCACATCATATAATTGGTATCATGTCATGTGTTCAATAATTTTTAGTAAGATGAATAACTTATGTAGTCTAAGTGTAATTGAGAAGCATCTTTATTTTTCTGTGTGCAACAAAAGACTTTTCTATGTCAATTATGGGTTTATAAGGAAAATACAAACATGTTCTGCACTTGATCAACTCTACATTTTCAAGATAGTAAAACTTGTACAAGTTTGGATATATGTCAATTTTCTAGTACCCTAGATCAAGGGGATTTCTTTATGAACTTAGCATTGTAAAAGTTCTCTTTCAACGTTTTCCCTTGAAGTAAAATGCTTTTCGTACCCATTTGACAATTTTGTCATAATCGGCTTCATTCAACCCATGATTTAACTTGATGTTGAACATTTATACAACGATCGATAATTTAATGTGATTTGTGCAATCATCCCATATTGGTTCGTAAAAAAAACCCCTAGCCGCATCTATATTATATTTTTTCATGTACAATTGGACATTGACTGACATGAATCTAATTCATTCTTATTGTATTCATAATCATATTCTTATAAGGATAGCAATCATCAATAACTCTATACATGTTACTAAAACTAAAAGTTGACTTAACTATCCTTTCTATCATGATATCATGAAAAACATATGATTCTCTATATGCATATCAACACATGTATTTTTTCATGACCCTTTTTCTGTAAAAGATACATCATTAAAATATTTGGATCAAGAAACTTTTATTTTTACACCTCTTGCATGAACATCTAATACCCTCTTCATTAATATTTATCGGATTAGATCATCTATAATTAATAAAATCTTGAACCTCATTACAATAATTTACCTTCCATATTGGGGTGAATTTCTATACATTCATGAACGATCATCAATTATTTATATAAAATCTATATAAAATAATGATGACAACATGTATTAATTAACTACGTTAACTAAATAATTTGTAAAAATATTGATTCAACTCAAATTTATTCAATCTATTTTAATAGTAGTCTTAATTAGTTATCAATTATCTACATAAATTTAAATTTTTACACATTTACCCAACATTTAACTTGACAGTAAAATTAACAATTTATAAAACGAACCCATTAAATAAGTCATTTACAAACAAATATATTTTTACAAAATCTAAAACAAACCTTAACATGTTCAAATCATAAATTCATACAATAAATTTGTATGAGAAAAAACTCTAAAATAAATAAACACCCAAACAAAATAAATATAGCATAAAAAATATGTAAAAGAAAACCAACATTTTAAAATTGAGTTCAAATAAAAAAGAGTATATTTATTTACTTAAAGTGGAGGATCCTTAATAAAATTTAAATAAAAACATGGATGCTGATAAACTGTATTGCAATGGCTAGATTTGTTGTGAGAGGTTGAATTATGTGGATATTTGAGGAGGGGGGTGTTTGTTCCAAAAAAAAAATGCATAAGAAAAAAGAATAAATGAAAAAAATAAGGGAGTAGGAGAGAATGGTCAATTGTCAAATTATAAATTAAATATCACTGACTGCATTACAACCAAATTATTCTTTTAATAACTCCATCAATCATACTATTAGTAAAAATATCACGTCACCATATGATTTTTTTTTTGAATCCTATTGTAATACTCTTTGTATACTACCAAAAGTTTTCTGTTGGTTTTTATAAATAAATAAAAGGATGAAAAATTTTGTTAGTAAATATTATTGTAATATACTAATAATTTTTTTATTAGTGTTTTTATTTATATTTGTAAACTTTATGTGGTATAATATTATCTTATTCTATGGTTTAAAATATGAACACAATAATTTCTATGTCAATGAACGTTAATTTCAAGATTGAAATTAAGGCAAGCTGGAGATGTGTTTAGCTTCAATACTTATGAAAGAAAAACAAATAAAAAAACAAAAAAATAGTAATCCATTCTAACTTGGTCTAGTCCCACCCTGTCCCCTCCTTGTCTATAAAAGTCTACAGAGAAACACAGAGGAAACACGGCAGGGAGCTGAGCTAGACAGCCATGGACGAGGCAGTAGTTCTCTACCCATCACCAACAATCGGGCACTTGATATCTTTGGTGGAGCTAGGCAAACACTTGCTCACCCACCAACCCTCCCTCTCCATTCACATACTCATGCCCACAGAACCATACAGTGCTGGCAAAATGGATACGTACGTATCCTCCATCTCTGGCACCTTTCCTTCCATCAAATTCCACCATCTTCCCCCTGTCACCCTCTCTACCACCTCCGCAACCCACCACGAAACCTTCATTTTTGAGGTCCTCCGTTTGAGTAAACCTCTTGTGCATGAACAACTCCTCTCCATCTCCAAAAACTATACCATCTGTGGAATTATTATAGACTTCCTTGCCACTTCTGCTCTCTCTTTGGCTACAGAAGAACTCAACATCCCTGCTTATATTTACATCACTTCTTGTGCTTCATTTCTTGCTTCTTATCTTTATCTCCCTACCCTTCATCAAAAGACTACCAAAAGTTTCAGAGATATAAAAGAGTTCCATGATATTCCTGGTTTGCCACCAATCCATGGCACTGACATGGTCAAGCCATTTCTTGATCGTGAAGATGATGCCTACATAAACTTTCTTGATTTTGCCATTCAAACACCAGAATCCAAAGGAATTATCATAAACACTTTTGAACTTTTGGAGTCCAAAGTTATCAAGACAATATCAGATGGACTCTGTCTGCCTAATAATCGCACACCGCCACTTTTCTGTGTCGGTCCATTGATTCTAGCTGAAGGGCAAAGAGCAGAAGGTGGAAGCAAGAGTAGTTCTGATGATGCTGTGCCTGATGAGTGTATAACTTGGCTTGATTCCCAACCAAGCCAAAGTGTCGTGTTTCTTTGTTTTGGTAGCCTGGGGCTGTTAACCAAGGATCAATTAAGGGAGATAGCTATTGGGTTGGAAAAAAGTGGCCAAAGGTTCTTGTGGGTGGTTCGTAATCCACCTACCAATGATCTTAGTGTAGCCATCAAAGCACAGAGAGATCCTGATTTAGATTTTTTGTTTCCTGATGGTTTCTTGGAACGCACCAAAGAGAGGGGACTAGTGGTGAAGTTATGGGCACCTCAAGTAAAAGTTTTGAATCACTGTTCAATAGGTGGATTTGTGACTCATTGTGGGTGGAATTCTACACTTGAAGCAGTGTGTGCTGGTGTGCCAATGGTGGCTTGGCCATTGTATGCGGAGCAAAGGCTGAATAGGGTAGTGTTAGTTGAGGAAATGAAGCTTTCTTTGTCAATGAATGAGTCTGAAGATGGATTTGTGAGCGCAGATGAGGTGGAGACGAAGGTGAGAGGATTGATGGAGTCTGAGGAAGGTGAACTGATTAGGGAGAGAGCTATTGCTATGAAGAATGCAGCCAAGGCTGCAATGGATGAAGGTGGTTCTTCTTATACGGCCTTTTCCAAGCTCATTGAATCATGGAAGCATGGAAAATAAAATTCACTTAGAACTGATATAATATATCAGCTGTCATGACCATCTAGTTGCTGTATTGGTTTTTCTGGTTTTGCTTGTAATATCATCACTTGTTATGGTGCTGTTTTGCTTAGCTTTATTGCTTAATGAATAAAGAAAGAATGTTTACCATGGCAGGATTCTTCATGAGAGTTCAATCAGGTATGCCAAATAGTTAAAAGGCAATTTTCTTAATTATTCATATGATTAGACGAAACTGAAATTCAATCAACTATTTGCTATATATTAAGAACTTCACTGAGAAAAAATTAAAAATTTAAAACTTGTTTCGAGCTGATTTTTAATTTAATTTTTTTAAATAATTTAATTAAATCTATTTGAATATTTATGATTCAAGTAGTCTAATTAAACTCATAAATATTAAGTTAACAATAATATTTTTTAAAAAAATTAAACTAAATAGTTTAAACAAAAAATATTGATTTGAGTTCATTTAACGATGTAATAACTCGAGCTCTCTTCCTATGAGACCGAGGCGGCAGCGGGCTACCATATTAGCTAGGTTGCTGAGGATGATAGGAAATTTTGGTGATATAAATGTTTGTGCGTCCATAATAGTCAACTCAGTTACATTATTTAAGGGTTTCTTCTGCTCATTGTGGGCTTGCTGAGGAACATATTCAAAGTTTGGAAGTGAAAATGGTTTGTGGAGTGATGATACTGCTGCTGGTAATGGTAGAGTGTTCATGGGAGCTACCACCTTGACTTAGTATTTGAATTTTTCAATATTTTTTATTTTTATTTTGACTATTTTAACGTTTGAATTTCCAAAGTTCTTTTAATTGAATGGTCTTGTTAGATTTTATTAATAATGTATGTACTATTGCGACCATTAAAAATGGATACATGACATGTTGATATGTCAAGCTATGCTTAATATTTTAAATTTTTGAGTATTTATACGTTCATAATTTTATCAACTAAGTGCCTCTAAATTTATATAGTTAACGAATATTCACTTTACGTAAAAAATAAGTAAAATAATAAATAATGAATAATGATTTTGACTTCACAATAAGTTATTGCACTTGACAATAGCATCTTAATACCTGAATTGTCAGAAAGCCAGCTGGCTTGGCTCATTTTTCATGATGCATGGCTCCACCTTTCATAGCAATTGCTCACCCTCTGATCATTTTACCTTCCACGGAATCCACCACCATTCTAGCTTTATCTTATTAATATTGTTTTTTAAAGTATTTTTTTTAAATATATATTAAAAAAAAATATTTTTTAATATAATATATAAAAATAATTTAAAAAACTAAAAAAATTAGTGTAAAATAAGAACAAAATAATTTTAAATTTTTAAAAAATAATAATTTATTCGTAATCATAACATTTACAGAGCAAGCTTCTTTTTCTCCGCAAACAATTTCCTATTCAGCCAGTTTCCAGCATACAATGGCCAAGCCACCATTGGCATTGCTTCAAGTGTAGAATTCCACCTATAATGTGTCACAAATCCACCGACCGAACTGCGGTTCAAGATTTCCACTTGTGGTGCTCATAACTTCACTGCTAGTCCGCTCTATTTAGTATGCTCCAAGAAACCATCAGGAAGCAAAGAATCCAAATCAGTGTCTCCCTGTTCTGTGATTTTTAGTACTTCACTGCTAGTCCCCTCTCTTTAGTATGCTCCAAGAAACCATCAGGAAGCAAAGAATCCGAATCAGAGTCTCCCTGTTCAGTGATCTTTAGTAGGTGGATTGCGCACCGCCCACAAGAATCTTTGGCCATTTTTTTTCAATCCAATAGCTATTCCCCTTAACTGATCTATAGTAAACAGCACCAAACTACCAAAACAAAGACACACAACACTTTGGTTTGGTTGGGAGTCTAGCCAAGTTAAACACTCAGGCACATCATCATCAGGATTGGTCTTGCTGCTACCACCCCTTTCGGCATCAACTGTAGTGACTGGACCGCCGCAAGAAATTGGCGGTGTGCGATTAATAGGCACACAGAGTCCATCTGATATTGCCTTAACAGCTTTGGACTCTAGCAATTCAGATGTATTGATCATAATCCTTACTACTTGAGGGAATTGAGAGGCAACATCAAGAAAGTATACAGGCCTTGTTGTCTCGGTCAAGAAAAGGCTTTGGCACATCAGTGGCAAGGATTGGTGGCAAGCTAGGAGTATCAAGAAAGTCTTTCATATGTCTGAAACTTTCTGTATAAGATTGATGAAGGGTAGGGAAGTAGATAAAAACGAAAAGAAAGCAAGCAGCAGATGTAATGAAAAACTAAGAGGGATGTCAAGTTCAGCTGCTACACAAAGACCAGAAGTGCAAATGAAGTCCATAATAAGGCCATGAGTATTGTACCTTAATTTTCGATATGTTGAGGAGTTGTTGATGAACATAATGGTTGCTAAGGCGAAGGATCTCTTAAGTGAGTTCTTCATGGTGGGTTACGGTGGTGGAAACTGGGGTAACAGGGGGTAGATGATGAAATTTGATGGAAGGAAACGTAGCGGAAACAATGACGATGTATGTATCAGTTTTGCCTGCAATATAGGGTGCTATAGTAATGAGAAAGTGAATAGAAAGGGAAGACTAAACCTGCAAACCCCTTAAACAGTGGCGAATGAATGCATCAGCCTCCCTGTTGAGGTCCTTCTCAAGAGAAAGGACAACATAAACACCAATGAAGTGGAGGGTGGGAACCACCGTTGTAAAGTGGATATAATAGGAGGTAAAATTTTTGCATCTTAATTATTTATTTTCTAATTGGTTTAAATTTTTTAATTTAATTATTATTTTACTATTTAAAAATCCTAAATCTAAATTGATTATATTAGTTAAAAAAGTATTGATTATGCATCATTTTCTATAAATAATTTTAAAACTAAAATAGATAAGAATATCTAATTTATTTTGTAGAGATCAAGATTATTATTTAGAGTCAATAAAAATACTAGAAATGTTGTTCTTGATTTCTTTATAGTTTGATTTATAACTTTAGGGCCTGAGACCTTTAATTTTATCTTTTTTATATGCTATATCAGGTATTATCAGAGTAAGTCAATATTCGATTCGATGACAAATCATTAAGATAATTATGGAACAATTTATGACAATCATCTTTATAATAATAATTAAAGGATGCATACTATTTGGAATTAGCAAAACCACAATTCATTAGCAATTTCAGCTTTAGAAGAGTAAATACAAACTAGGTTTGGTGACATTAATACTAAAATTAATGATCTTAAAACCAAACTTAAGATATTAAGGTTGTACATAATATATAAATTGAGAAAGAAAAGAGACACGAGCCAGGAATGATACCAGTGACCAACCTGTTGTTGAACTAGTTTGTTCAAATCCTCATATTTAGTATGATTATAAGTATTCATATGATGAAGAATATCTTTTCGCTTGACGGGAGGCACAAACAAGAATTGTAAGAGAGGAGAGGAATGTATTTAGAGGCTTATCTCTATGCTGACCTTACCTTATATATATTTCTAAATTGGATTTAGACAATCACTTATCTATATAAAAAGTGTTGGTGAAAACCATCTAGGTGGTGGCCAAGTGGTAAAGACTTGGGATCAAGGGGTTTGCTTCCTCTGTAGTCTCAGGTACAGGTTCGAGTCCTTGGTTGCTCATATGATGGCCACTGGAGGTTTACATGGTCGTTAATTTCAGGACCCGTGGGATTAGTCGTGGTGCGCGCAAGCTGGCCTGGACACCCACGTTAATCTAAAAAAAAAAGTGTTGGTGAAGATAAATTTCATGGAGGCTATATATAGAACATTGTCAAATCATGACAAGTAACCATAATCCAAAAAAATAAAATCAATCAACTTGATTAAATGTCAGCATATGCAAAAACTTTTTTATATATCAAAAACATGCTACTTCATGAATAAGTTAACTATAATATTATATTCAAAGTATTTATTCCCCTACAATATAAAAGTTTAATTTTTAACTGATAACTCAATGATAAATTTTTTTGAAGTGAGGAAGATTGATGTAGAACAAAGAGTTTGTGAATTAGATTAACAAGGCCAAGTTTAAAAATAAGTTTGCATGTGATATAAAACCTGAAGTTATTATTTTTCTACTTTAATTATTTTTCTCGTTAATTTTAGATTTTAATTATCTATTTTTTTATTTAGATTAAAATTTTTAATTTAATTAGTATTTTAATATTTAGAAATCCCACTGCTAGATAGACTCTATAAGTTAGGAAAATTTTAATTAGAAATTATTTTCTATAAAGATTTTTGGATTAATATAAATAAAATGTCTAATTTATTTTATGAAGATCAAGACTATTATTTAAAGTTAAAATAAATATCAAGAAATTTTTTCTAGATTTTTCTATAATTTAGTCTATAATTTTAGAGTTTGAGCACTTTAATTTTTATCTAATGCGCATTAAATTCTAATCTAGTTATTTTGTTTTTGTTTTTTTGACAAACTCAATCATTATGTAAGTGGTTATATTAGTTTTACTTTAATTGTTTTTGGTAAAAAACAACTTCATTGTCTTAAATGCTACAATAACTTCATATTTTTTTTAAAAAAAAAATTGTGAATCAATGTTGAGTTTGATTTCTTGCTAAGTTAATTAAATTTGATAAAAGAATTTTAATTTTACACGAAGTTATATCGACAAAATTATTTACGGATCATAACAAGGTGAATTCTAAAGCCTTATTTTCTTGATACACAAAGGCTTGGGCTTTACTTGGTGTTTAATTTTCCTTTTTAAATCCAAACTCTTCCTATTAATAAATGAGGTAAACTACTGTATTGAGCTTATACTTATTAAGATTCATTTAAGTGATTAGAAAAAAAATCTTATATATTCGAGTTAGAATTGCTTAAATTTTATGGAATTCGAGTGAGATCATCATTCTTATTAACAATATGTGTGACTACTTGATCCAAAATAATTTAGACAATTAAAATAAAGATGTTAGAATCCATCCCTTGTTAAAAGTATTGAATCGAAAATATTTATCCATGAGTGCATATCTAAAGAGAAGCCCTTGTTTTAGCAAACCTCAAGCTCTGGGCCAATTTCAAGCCAGAGTTTAATGGCCAATCCTACCTTACCTTACCCAGAACGAAATCACTCAATCTCCAGCTTGCTGTTGCGTTTGCAGAGGAAAAAGGAGAAAAAATTGCAGCGTCCCGCCTCCAAAACGCAAGGAAAAAAAAAAAAAACCCTTTTGTGAGAAATCCAGATAACATCATCATCAAAGCATTTTTTTTTTAAGTGGTGAAATCCAAGAAAACAGAAGCCAGCAATTCTAACAGAGAAAACCCAGACGTGTTAGAGAGAAAAAGACTGAAAAAGCTTGCAATAACCAACAACATGGTATCAGACATACACACAAGTCAGGGCTCCATATTCATTGAACCCATCAAAATTTTTTGTTAAACAACATGGTAAGGATATTATTAGGAAATCTCAAAGAAAAAACAGGTACTTGCCTTCATTTCCTGGTCTTCTCGCTCCTGTCAATGGTTGTGGCAAGATTGGCGAGCTCTAAGACTTGTCCTCTAAAAACCCTGTTCTTTGCCTCGATTTTCATCAGGTTTTGACTTAACATTTCTGGGTTTTGTTTCTTTTTTTGCTTTTGATTTGTGTGTCGTTGTGTTTTTGGGTATTGATGGTCATGGTGAAATGAGGTTTGTGAATGAATGACATATCATTTGTGTTTTCATATTACAGGGACGGATGAAGCTGCTTGGGATCATTATGTATCCAAGAAACAATGTTTCACATTGCAATTCTCTAGGAGTGGAAAGAATGTTGTGTGTGAGGATTATTTTGATCACATGGTTTCTTTCGTTCTTGTTTTTACTTGGCTAATTAAATGTTTGTGTGCTTCCATTACTCATTTTCTTGCTAGTGTGATTAGTAATTTGTTAATGATGTAGGACCTTCGTCGAGCTAGCAAATTGTCGGAACAATTTTTGTTTTTGTCTCTCTTGCTATGTATTTTAAGGGGATGAGTTATGAAACAAGCACTGATATTTATTCATTTGGTGATAAAATCAGATTGTATTTTCTGAGGCATGGTGGATTGGAACGAAAGAAGAGAACCCGGAGGAATTGAATCTCGATTTTCCTAAGGAACTGTTTGTGGTTCTGTTTGTTCATGTATCTGTCATTTTTTTTTGGTTATATATATATATATATAATGAAGGAAAAGGGGTCGGAACAGAGCATATCTTTGGTAATTTTTTCTTGTAATTGATTTTTGTTTCGGGGACAAGGAATTGAATGTGATTTTAAAGGTGGGGCAGGAGCATGTAGTTGATAAAAGTGGTGGGACAAAATATGTGAAGGAAGAGTCTCCTGAAACAGAGCTCGATGACGATGATAACAAATATTTGAAAGGTTTGAAGGGAGGTATACCAATTCGGCAGTCTGCAAGAACAGCTGGAATAGCATTAACTATTTAAATAGTGTAAACTAATGATTTTATTACTATTTTTATCATTTTCTAACATGTTTCTCTTTTCTTCCTCAAACTAATCAGTAAGATAGAATAAAATAAAATATTCGATCATCAAGATTTTTAAATCCAATGGCAAAATTAAACAAAAGAGCGGAGGACCCTCTTTTTTTTTTTTTTTTTTAANAAAAAAAAAAAAATAACATGGCTGCATTTTTTTCTTGAATTTTCATCTCTTTACTTTCAGTCACCTACAAAAAATAAAATCAATTATATTTTCACAAAATCGAGAATCACCCATCATTGTTGAGGTAGACACCATGATAATTTTGTAAAAAATAAAGGGAAACTAATTACAAATATTAATTTCTAATAACCACAATATCAAAAGAATAAATAGAAAACAAAACCAAAAAATAAAATAAAATGAAGAACCGAAAATAAAGATAGAGCATTGTTCTAGTGAACAAACAATGCTCTATGAGGAGAGCTACAATGAATTCGACAGTTTCAGTGTTTTTAGTAATTGTAATTGTACTTTATGACCCTAAGAACGCATCGACCTTAGTATTTGTTCCCCTTGACAAAAACTTCATGCAAATGGGAGGTTTTATTCCTGCCAGAGCTAGTATCGAACTAGGCAAAGTCCATATTCCATCCCCGCATATCAAACCCGAAGCCACTACCGGCCCAAAAGCATGAGCCTTCGCCTTGTCAATCTTTTCCCAGATAAATAGAATCAAGCTTCCCACACACGCGTCAATGGCAAAGTAGGGGCCAACATAGAAAGGTATAGCCATCGCCATTGGATAAGGAATGAACCTGGCCCATTTCCCACCCAAAGCATCCTTGATCAAATTTATCAGAATAGCTGCACCGAAGAACCCATAACAAAGATAGAGGCAATTCTTTGGCAGAGACGAGAATCCTTCTACCCCCAATATTGCCATGTTTCGAAATACAGTAGCATAAGGAGCAGGGTATTGACTTCCAGGAGTCCCAAGATCCTTGAAGGCCTTGAAAAACAGCCAGAAGACACAAGGTGAAATAATGCAACCCATTGCCGTGCCAATTAGTTGGCTGACAAACATGGACCGTGGTGAAGAAAGGGTTAGATAACCAGTCTTGAAATCTTGAGAGAGGTCGGAGGCTGTGGAGACGATATTCATCATGACTCCACAGGCCGCTAGTCCTGCAAGAACTCCACCATGAGAGGCACCAGCCCATGCTCCAATTGCAAAAATAGCAAGCGTCCCATAGGAGTAAGCAAGGGACCAATCAGTGAGGCCACAGCCATAAGCATTACTGAATGCAAGGGCTGGGGCAATGATGTAGATAACCAATATGTAATACCATTTTAGTTCGGGAAATATACGCGGAACGGTGGCTGTCGAGATGGCAGCAATTGCGACATAGCCTGCAACAGCAAACCATGTTGGAATTTGATCTTTGAGAAAGAATTGGTTGCGGCGTTGCTCATCATAGGAAATGCTGGAGATCTCGAGAGAGGAACGGTCAGCAATAAGGAGAGCACCAATTGCATTTCTCCCACGAAGTTGAGAAAACAAGGCAACGAGTGTTCGGCTTAGCACCTTGAAGAAGTTGTACAGACCGTCACCCAAGATCAAGGCAGTGGCAATAAATACCTAAGTGTTGGTTTGGTTGAAAAGTCTTCAAGAATATGTAAAAAAATCATGTACTGGGCACTCTTGTCACCTTAACCTTGCTAGAAAACTTACCTTGTAACCTTGGAGGCCTTTTAGGCTGTCTGGTTTGAGGTCTGCTGGATACCAATCACCCTTTTTTGTATCTATGAGAGGCCACATGAGACCCCAGGACAGAATTCCTCCAAGCAATACTGATATGTTTATCATATATGGGCAAATCATTCCAACTCCAACATATGTTGCTGAGAAATCAAAGAAAAATCTGCATGTGTAACAAGAACATCATTAGTCAATGATAACACAAAGAATTTGAAACACAATGCCACTATAAATTGAACTACATTCAGTAGGATGAGAAATTTTTTGAAGGTGGAGTAATGCTTTTACTTGTTTTCATATGCTTTAATACCGAGAGAGGGGAACTCAGCAAATCCACAACCATCTCCGGCAGTGTAGAACCATTGAAAGAAACCCCACAAGAAGCTGAATGAGAAGAACTTGCCCAACAACCTCACTTGTTTCCTGCAATGGTAGAAAAACAAAGTACAATACTTCTAGTTGCCAAATGATAATCCAACTATAAGTGCATGAGATCTGATAATGCCTTACTTTGCTAGCTTGGCCCCTGTAGGAGTGTGGAAGCTGTTGATGAGATGACCAGTTGCAGTGCCACTTGGATATGTCAATTTGAAGTCTACAATCATGACCTGGAAATAACCAGGGTAACAATGAAGATTAGATTTTGGCAAAATCAATGCAGTCGACACGAATGGAAAGTGCAGAGAAAAGTGTTTTATTTCCAATAATCATATGACGAAATTGAATGGTTATACAGCGTTGTGAAGTCTACCTTTCGAAGAGGCACCACTGAAAAGAGTCCAAGAAAGCTAACAACAAACAGAAAGCCAATCATCCATGACAGAGATGGATTTTTAAAAGCATCTCTATATTCAGTTGATTGTTTGGCCACGGTTTCACTCATTCCAAACAGATAATTCCCAAAGCCTCCTATTGTAAGGAGACCATTAGTACGAAATTCAACGAGTTTAGCATCATCATACAACTTAACTGTTTTATCACAACAAGTTCAGTTTCAAAACAAGTTTGGTATTCAATATAGGAAAACCTACAGTAAAGGGTTGATTGATTATATTCTCGTTTTCTTTTCGTTTACTAATGGAGAAGGCTTGTTTTTCACTAATCAGAATATTATTTTAAGACTTACAGATATAACTTTGAACTTCGTAAGTTAACCATCTCAGCCAGTCGCACTTTATGCCCGGTGGGGCATTAGAAACCCAAGAAAACTGATGCTGACATGTCACCCAAAACTAAGTTTTTAGCAGTTCACAGTGAAAAACTATATGTATGATTTAACATATATTTTTATGTACGGTAAGATAGGATCAGCCCTAAAAATAAATTTGATGTAGCGAGATTTGCATAGTTAATTAAAACAACTATAACTCTTGATTCGAGTTGAATCAGACTTAAATTTGTAGTTTACAAGAAATTTCTAGACCAAAGTTCCATGAAAAATCCTCTTTTTGTAGTTTATCCACTATTCAAATTTATTGAAATTAAACTTGGAAGATCTAATATAGAAAACTTTCCTTCATTTCCTGGACTTTTTTGTGTTCTTTTGAATTTTATGTTAGGTTCTTTTATATTTGAAGGTTATGATATTATTTTGTAAATTTAGAGATCAAGCTTGCAGTTCTTTTCGCTCAACAAATTTGTCTTCTCTGTAATTGTTGAGCTGTCTTTATGCTTCTGCCCGCATAAAAAACACTAGATGAAAAATAAAAAGCAGCCACCCCCAACACCATTATCACACACTTCAGGAGACGGGGAGGAAGCTAGTAAAGAAAATTTACAGAGCATTTAAAGAAGACACTCATCAAACTTTTTCACTAAAGCAGATTTGTTCATGTCTCTAACAGCAAGCTCAAGTGTTGAGTAGTTTAGTAACAAGTGGCTGAAACAATTGCACAGTGTTAGTCATAAACCTCAATTTTGATTTGTCTCTCAAAGACTGCAGGCAGTAAAAAATTATTGCTTCAATGATCTCAGATCTGAGATGAAAGGGACAGAGACAAAAACTACTGCCTCATCTTGTAATCTAGCAATTAGAAGAAGGAAAACTTGACATTGAATTTTAGCAACTACTTGAATTTAGCAACAATTAAGAACAGAAACAAAAGCAAATGCATAGAAATATTATCTTGATCAAAGAAACGTAGATATCTCTTCAACTCTGAAAGAAAGGAGAAAAAAATTGATTTTAAAAATAATTGAGAGATGAAATGAAAATTAATGGCAGTAAGAAGTACAGAAAGTATACCACTGTTGGCAATGCCAGAGGAGGCAACCACACAAGTCTGGATAACAGTGTTCTCTTGCCTGGTAAAGGGTTGCTTCAAAAGGCCAGACTTTTCAAGAAACTTTGTCCAAGTCTTGATAAAAAAGAACCCCAGAAGGCCAGCAGAGATATTGAGGGTGTTGAGGAATCCGATCGGTGATGTTCTGATACTTGCTCATAGGAGGCCAAGCACACTGACACAATATTTAACGTGGTTCGGCAAAACCGCCTACATCCATGGGAGAAGTCAATATATTTAGAGATAGAGAAAGAATACAAAACAAATACATAGAGGAGAATCATAACTTCATTCTACTCTACTCCCAGCCCTCTCTTTGCTGTCATTACAGCTGCTGCAATGGCAGCAGCCTTGCTGCCATTGCAGCTCTCTCTTCCTCTCTACTCTCTTCACATTCTCACAATTCTTTTCTCTTATTTTGCTCTCTAACATATGCCTCTATTTATAGGCATTCATGGAGGCTTTTCTTCAACAAAGGTGGCTGCCAACTCCAACTCTTCTTCAACAATGGTGGCTGCCAACCTTTGATATCTTGTATGAATGCACATGTTTGGTGCAATACCAAATGGTTGTTGCACATTAATGGCAACCAACCTAACAGAGGGAAGGTATGATACCAGTTGTAAGATTGAGCTTCATTACTATGACAGTGAACAAAATGCTCAGCACGAAGCTCACCACAAAGGCCCTCAGTGTCAGCTGATTCCTCCATGATGGCACTTCTTGGTTCTCAAATATTCTTTCCACTGACAACTCTTCTTCTTGTTCCTCTTTCTTGTCCTTCTTTCCGTGACCATGATCATCCTCCAAATCACAACCATTCTCTACCTCGATGTCATCTCTGCCATTACGTTCCATTTTCTTTTCTTAAAAAAAAAAAAAAAAAATTCTTTGTGGAGGCTACGAAAGTTGGGAGAGTGTTAAATAAGTTGGTTGTGATTATTGCTCAACAAAAATACTTGTCTGACCGGGGGGTCAAAACTGGTGTCTCTACAATTCAATCTAGATTAACTCTTTATTAAAAAAAAAATAAATTAAAACAATTTTACTTTGAAAAAAAAAAAAACCAGAACTCAATTGGTTGAGTAAAGGCCTTGTTTGAAAAGTCTTAAAGGTCATTAAGTGGGAATTTAACAGTAACTGCTACACAACTTGAGTGAACCACCCAATTAAGAATAAGTAGTGATATGAAAAGTCTTAAAGGCCAAATAAGTGCTATATTGAGAATTTATTTGTCATCGGGAACAAATTTGATCAATGCCCTTATTTAAGGTGTCTAGAAAATTGTGTCTGGACAATTTTTTCTTCGGCTATTTTTTTAATGTCCTTGTATTTTATTTTAATTATAGTTTTATAAACTTTTTAATATATACTCAATGATTATATATATATATATATAAAGATGTTGAATATATATATTTATTTATTTTCTTAGAAATAAAATATTGCTGAAAACCTATTAAAAAACAGGTGAAATGCATGGAACTATGCCTTTAAGAATATGACTAGGCAAGTGGGTTTTGCCAGACTTAGGCCGCACATCTAAGGCTTGATTTTTTTTTTTTATATATATATATATTAAAAAATAGATGATGTGTTTTGTACAAGTCTGAATTTTAATCATCGTACAAGTAACTAGAAAATTAGGTTGTCTAGATGTTTAGCTAAAAACTCAATTTTTAATTTATTCTCATCTAAAAAATCTAAAAAACACTCTTATAATATTACAAAAACTAATTCCTCAACTCAAAAAATGTTTTAATTGGTTCAAAAATACAAAATTAAACTAAAAATAAAATAAAAAAACTCTCTTAACTCTAATTTGTGTTTTTAGGTAATGTTGAAGGCCAAAAGCACCTCAACAACACTCCTCCCATCAAGATAAATACTATTACACCAGGTTTAGTAATTTTTGTCAACCAAATTGAAACAACCAACCTTTTCCTTTTTTTTGTTATTTGTTTTTATGATTTTCTCTCTCTTCTCAAGTATAAAAACCAAAATGTGAATATAATGAAATGTTGGACTAAATTGTATAATGTTCAAAACTAAAAAGATAAATAAATAAAATTTGACAAAATCCTAAGCAAAAAAATTCCAAAAAGACGTAGAATCATCTTCTTTTTTTTTAAAAAAAAAAAGAAAAAAGAAAAAGAGTTGCTATTTTATAGAGTTCTCTTGCCCAGTAATAACGGGTTGCTTCAAAAGGCCAGACTTTTCGAGAAACTGTGTCCTAGTCTTGATAACAGTGTCATCTTCCCTACCAGGGGATCGCTTTGGAAGGTTCATTGTTCCACCATCTCAAATGTTTTTTTTTTTATATATAAATTTCTGGAATAGTTTATATGTATTATAATTAATTTTATAATTTTTTAAATATATTGTAAAATTAATTTTATAATTTTTTAAATACATTGTAAATTTAATAAATATATAAAATACTACAAAAATAACATATAAAAACTCGAATCGAGAAACAAAGCTGTTTACACCGTCAAGTTAAAACCAATGCCTTCAAATATTTTAATTGTATTCCTAATAACTATTGATTTTTTTTTAAAAAAAAAACGTAAAAATTTATAACCATCCATGGACTATGTCAAAAGATATTAATTTCTATCAAAATAGATTATATATTATCTCTAACTAAAGAAGAGGGCTATCTTGCCACAACAACTCTCGAGAACTTCCTCTACTCTTACTCTTCCATGTTAAAAAAAAAAAAACAAATCAAAGTTATTTCTGCATTAAATTAAATATGTCTAGAAGTATACGTGGAAAACAACTGGCCTATAATAAAAAAAATAAACCCTAAATCTTAAAATAGTGCATGCAAAGACTAAATGCGGCCGTAAAGTATGAAAAATAACACAGTAAGAAAACTCAATACCATGTCCTAATACTGATTTCAGATATCATTGATGACGTGTCGCGTACGTACCAATTAATCATAAGACGAAAACTCAAAGCTTCTGTCCTAAGAGTACTGAATTCTTCATGATGACTCGTTAATTACCATTTATACATAGAAAAGTACTCAACTCTTCTATTATATTACCATTTATGGATATCGATGGCAGATATTAATTAAATTAAAACAGTCAAGCAAGTTAGTGGGAAAATATTCAACGAGGTAGGCAACAAAAAATCAAACCCAAGCTATGATCATAAGACTAAATATTCACGTGTGGAAAAACATGAGGGATTTATTGAAGCAAATTAATTAATTAATTAATTAAGACACCGTCGATATTTTCCTCTATCTAGTCACGGTTTCTATTTCAATATTAATTTAAATTATGGTTATAGTTTTGTTAGTATCATTAAAAAGTCGTCACTTAATTTTTTTTTATATATATATATATAGACTCTAATACCATGGGGAACATGAACGAAGCATGTTTGAAAGACTCTATCTTCGGATAAAGAGCAATTTTATTTATATATTTTTTTAAAAAAATCGTACAATAGTTTAATATGAAATGACGTGCTGATTATTCTTTTCATTCTAGACTAATCTTTTAATATTTCTAAACTTATATTTAACTACTTATCACTTGACACATTAAAAAAAAAAAAAACCTCCAAGGGTTTAGGATTACTATGTGGATTGTGAGCAGATGCACTGTGAACATGTTTATTTTTATTATTATTCTTTTAAACTTTTACTAACATATCTGGTCATGCTTAATTTTGTAAAAATAAATTAATCTTGTTGCATGCTAAAACAAACACTTCAGGGATCACATTTGATCAAAGGGGAAACAATGCAGGGTTTTCCTGGGGTTTAATGTTCAAAAATGCACCTTTTGCCAAATATTTGGATAAATTTGTAGAAAAATAAACTTTTGAATCCTAAAAGAATAATTTAGATGATAATAGATCATTTCTCCTAACAAAAGACTTGTTGATAATATTTGGTATTATAATAACAATTATTTTTTAAAATATTTTTATTTATAAATATATTAAAATATATTTTTTAAAAAAATTATTTTTAATAGTAGTGTATGAAATTAATAAAAAAAATTTAAATTAAAACAAAAATTTTTAATTATTTTTTTAAAATATAATATTACTATAAAAACAAACACTATCAAATTTAGTATAAAATAAAAGATAAAAGAGGAACGAACAAGTAAAACAAATAGCTCAGACTGGGCTTTTTGGTAGCTCGCAAGAGCTATGATTTGCTTCTTCTTTTTTTCCTTTTTTTTTTTATTTTTTTCTTGTTTTCATTTGTTATCAATACCTCTTTTTTTATATATTTTTAGTTTTTGCATTATTTTTTAAATTTATTTTTCTCTTGTTTTCATTTTTTATCAATACCTTTTTTTTATTTTTTGCATTATTTTTTATTTGAATTTTAATTAATACATTCTATTTTATTTTTTAAAATAGTTTAGTTCAGATTTCTTAAATATTGTTTTTGTTTTTTTTTGGTATTCTTATAATGTTTCAAAGAAATTATTGTAATTTATCTTTACTTTTTTTTCTTTTATATTTGATAGAAATAAATTGTATTTGCATGATTTATTTATAAAACTATAAGCCATTTGTTCTTGGCAAGGCTAACAGCTAAGATAAAATAAATTAAAATATATAAATTAAAAAAAGTTGGGGTTAAATATTTACATACTTTTGCTTTTAAGGGAAAAATTATCTTTCTATTTTATTTTATAATTAGAATAATCTCTTTCTTAGATTATTGGTTCATAATTTTTTATATTTATTTTATTAAATATAAACAATACTTTTGCTTTTTTTTAATAAACAAAATCTTAATCCTTGAAAATATATTCATACCATTGCGATGCATGCCTAGTCTGGTGTTTTTTAGCCAAGAGCTGGCTCAATAGGCTAAGGCCTCTCAGTTTTTTTTTATGAGCTATTATTTATGTGTGTATTTTAATTTAAATTTGTTTAACTAAAATAAATAAAATTTAAATTCAATCAATTTTACTAAACAGGTGCATCAATTTTTTGGTTTATATTTAAAGTTTTTTTTATGCACACAAATACATTGACAATACTTATATATTTTTATTACATTAAAAAAAATATTTATATAATACAGGTGATGAGAACACCAGATCCACACTATAAATTACACTATAAATGGAAATGATGTAAGATGACACAATCTGCTATTTTCTGGTTAGAAGATTGAGCTCATTTGAATTTATTTTATTTTATTATTTTATTTATGTGAGTTATTTATATTAGACAGTTTTAATTGATGAGTTGAGCTTAATAATTAGATATTTTAGAGTTTTGTTATTTATATGTTTCTGTTTGTGAGAGATTTGAATGATTAAATAAAAATACCAAACCTTTTCTTTTCTAATTCTCTATTTTTCCTAACCTTTTTTTTTTTGTTCCGCGTAAACAGAAAGAATATATTTGCTAGGGGACGTGCGTTTGATCCAAATGATACCCTGTTTATGCAGTTCACTTACTCCTACGGCTTAGATGACATTAAAAATACAGCAATGCTTGACTATTTTGTAACTTCTTTTCATATTCCTAGGATAAAATAAGATAATCATTACACAAGCAATCACTTCCAGCTTGTTTGATCGGCTGTGGAGAATAGTTACAAGTCTCATCGCTGAAGCTTTTATCGTCTTTCTCGATGCATCTAATGTTTTTTTTTTTGTCCTGTTTTTTTCCCTGTTGGGCAACTAATTCTGGCATGGTTTCATTGTGAGAGACTGATGATAACACAGCAGTTCCAGAAGGCCATACTAATGCCACGTAGGACCACCTGATATCATAGCCAGCAAAATGAGCAAACCTGAGACTAAATATAGCAACTGATCATAACCTTACCAGATTGAGTAAAATCCAAAGATATTACGTACTGGTGCAAAAGTAGTGAAAACATCGAACAGCAAAACAAGGAATTGAAGGCAGGAAAGCAGCAACCCAGAATAACAACAGCGGTCTTGGGTGTGATTCTGAAAGGTCGTATACGAATAAGGAAGAAGAAATCAACAAAGATAATTGCACCATGTTCAAAATCAACATGCCTGCTACCTGTAATACTTGCACATTCACTTTTGATATTATGTTTAAAGTTCACAAGGGTACTGTGATTTTCCGTTTGCACATTGTTTGATGCATCTGTTCCACTATCTTCTTCAAACTAGACAAGAAAAAAACTACAAGCATATTTCCAAGGATTGACTAACAAGCACATATAAGTAAATGGACATTTGATTTTCTTCTCCAGAATGATTGTAGAGAAAATAGCTGTTGACTCCACAAATAGCAGGTGATTATCTACAGCATTTTTAAGTCGAATTTCATATGAAAACTTCATAACCTTAGTCTAGGAAGCAATTCAGCTCCAACTCACAGTTTCTATTGAAGTTGATCTGAACTTCAAATTTATGACCCTAAAAACGCATCGACCTTAGCATTTGTTCTCCTTGAGAAAAACTTCATGCAAATGGGAGGTTTCACTCCTGCTAGAGCAAGTATCGAACTAGGCAAAGTCCATATCCCGTCCCCACAAATCAAACCAGAAGCCACTGCTGGCCCAAAAGCATCTGCCTTTGCCTTGTCAATATTTTCCCAGATAAATAGAATCAAGCTTCCTATACACATGTCGATGGCAAAGTATGAGCCAATATAGAAAGGTATAGCCATTGCCATTGGATTGGGAATGAACCTAGCCCGTTTCTTACCCAACACATCCTTGATCAAATTTATCAGAATTGCTGCACCGAAGAATCAATAACAAAGATAGAGACAATTCTTTGGTAGAGAGGAGAATCCTTCTACCCCCAATATAGCCATGTTTCGAAATACAGTAGCATAAGGAGCAGGGTATTGACTTCCAGGAGTCCCCGGATCCTTGAAGGCCTTAAAAAAAAGCCAAAATACACACGGGGAAATCATGCAACCCATTGCAGTGCCAATTAGCTGGCTCACAAACATGGACCGAGGTGAAGAAAGGGTCAAATAACCAGTCTTGAAATCTTGAGACAGGTCAGAGGCTGTGGAGACAATATTCATCATGACTCCACAGGCCGCTAGTCCAGCAAGAACTCCACCATGAGAGGCACCAGCCCATGCCCCAATTACAAAAATAGCAAGCGTCCCATAGGTGGAAGCAAGGGACCAATCAGTGAGTCCACAACCATAAGCATTACAGAATGCATGGGCTGGGGCAAAGATGTAGATAACCAATATGTAATACCATTTTAGTTCGGGAAATATATGCGGTAGCGTGGCTGTAGAGATAGCAGCAATTGCGACGTAGCCTGCAACAGCAAACCATGTTGGAATTTGATCTTTGAGAAAGAGTTGGGTGCGACGTTGCTCATCATAGGAGATCCTGGATGTCTCGGGAGAGGAACGGTCAGCAACAGGCAGAGCACCAGTTGCATCTCTCCCACGAAGTTGACAAAACAATGCAGCGAGTGTTCGGCTTAGAACCTTGAAGAAGTTGTACAGACCGTCACCCAAGATCAAGGCAGTGGCAATGAATACCTGTGTTCATTGCATAAGCGTTGGTATGAAAGAAAAGGATTCAAGAAAATTTTAAAAATCATGTAATGGGCATTCTTGTCACCTTAACCTTGTTAAAAAACTTACCTTGTAACCTTGGAGGCCATGTAAGCTGCCTGGTTTGAGGTCTGCTGGATACCAGTCACCCTTTTTTGTATCTAGGAGAGGCCACATGAGACCCCAGGAAAGAATTCCTCCAAGCAATACTGATATGTTTATCATATATGGGCAAATCATTCCAACTCCAACATATGTTATTGAGAAATCAAAGAAAAATCTGCACGTGTAACAAGAGCATCATTAGTCAATGATAACACAAAGAATTTGAAACACAATGCCACTATAAATTGAACTGCATTCAGTAGGATGAGAAATTTTTTGAAGGTGGAGTAATGCTTTTACTTGTTTTCATGTGCTTTAAGACCAAGTGAGGGGAACTCAGCAAATCCACAACCATCTCCGGCAGTGTAGAACCATTGAAAGAAACCCCACAAGAAGCTGAATGAGAAGAACTTGCCCAATACTCTCACTTGTTTCCTGTAACAGTAGAATAACAAAGTTCGATGCTCTTTCATGTCAAATGATCATCCAACTACAAGTGCATGAGGTCTAATAATGCCTTACTTTGCTAGCTTGGCTCCTGCAGGAGTGTGGAAGCTGTTGATGAGATGAGCAGTTGCAGTGCCACTTGGATATGTCAATTTAAAGTCTATAATCATGACCTGGAAATAACCAGGGTAACAATGAGGATTAGTTTTTAGAAAATCTATACATTCGGCAAAAATGTAAAATGCAGAGAAAAGTTTTCTATTTCCTATAATCATATAAAGAAATTGAATGCTGATATAGGTTGTAAAGTCTACCTTTCGAAGAGGCACCGCCGAAAAGAGTCCAAGAAAGCTAACAACAAATAAAAAGCCAATCATCCAAGGCAGAGATGGATTTTTAAAGGCATCACTATCTTCAGTTAATTGTTTGGCCACGGTTTCACTCATTCCAAAAAGATAACTCCCAAAGCCTCCTATTATAAGGAAACCATTAGTACAAAATCAACAAGTTTAATATCATCATAAGCTTAATCACAAATTAGCCGTTTCATTACAATAATTAATTCAGTTTCGAAACAAGTTTGGCAAGTAATCAGGCTTTTCTTGACTATTTGGATAAGTTAGAAATATAATGTATTCATCTTGATATTATGTTAATGATTCACAGTTAGAGAAGAGGTTTGATTAATAACGCAAGCTCACAACTAGCATTCTAGAAACAGGTATTATTCACATTTTCATTTCTTTTACTAATGGAGAAGACTTATTTTTCCACAAATCAGAATATTGTTATAAGACTTCCTGATATAAATCTGAACTTAGCAAGTCATCCATATTCAGCGCATATGAATTGAATTGTCAAAAAGTATCTGTCGAGTGACATACCAGCTGCACCCCTAACATTATCACACTCGAGGAGACAGAGATAGGTTTGTTCATATCTCTAATGGTAAGTTCAAGTGTTGATTAGTTTAGTAAAACTTCACATAAAGCCTCAGTTTTAATTTGTCTCTCAAAGACTTTAGGCAGTAAGAGATTCTGTCTTCAAGGATCATGCAAATCTACTCACATCTGAGATAAAAGGGATCCAGAAAGAGAAAAATGGTTGCCTTATCATGTAATCTAGCAATTAGAAGATGGAAATCTTGACATTAAATTTTAGTAACTATTGCAAGTTTGCAACCTTTGAGAACAGAAACAAAACCAAATGCACAGAAATATTAATATCTTGATCAAAGAAACCTAGATATCTTCTCAACTTCGAAAGAAAAGAGGAAAAAAAATTGAATTTCAAAATAATAAAGAGAGATGAAAGGAAAATTAATGGCATTAAACAGTACAGAAAGTTTACCACTAAAGGCAATGCCAGAGGAGGCAACCACGCAAGTCTGTATTACAGTGTTCTCTTGCCTCGTAAAGGGTTGCCTCAAAAGGCCAGACTTTTCAAGAAACTTTGTCCACGTCTTGATAAAAAAGAAGCCCAGAAGGCCAGCAGAGACATTGAGGGAAGGTATGATACCAGTTGTAAGATTGAGCTTCATTACTATGACGCAGAACAAAATACTCAACACGAAGCTCACCACAAAGGCCCTCAGTGTCAGCTGATTCCTCCATGATGGCACTTCTTGATTCTCAAATATTCTTTCCACTGACAACTCTTCCTCTTGTTCCTCTTTCTTGTCCTTCTTTCTGTGACCACCATGATCATCCCCCAAATTATAACCATTCTCTACCTTGGTGTCGTCTCTTTCATTACGTTCCATTTTATTTTCTTAATAGAATGATTCTTTATGGAGACGAAGAAAGTTGGAAGCGTGTTTAATAAGTGGTTGTGATTATTGCTCAACACATCACAGGTGAATGGAAGACGATGAACATGGGCTTTTAATCTTTATATATATATATATATATGATAGAAATTGTTTAAAAATATAAAAAGAAAGTATAAATAAAATATTAAATTTTTAAACAGGAATGTTTTAGTCAAGTTACCAAATGGTCACTGAATCCCACGCCAAAAGCTTCTATTTCTAATTTGTAGAAGACGAGAAGTCAATATTCAATTTCCAAAAAATAAAAAAATAAAAAGGAAAATAAAAAATCTGTGAATGTCCGTTGTCCAAAGTTTGTGGAAAAAAAATGATATAAGAAATAAAGAAATTGACATGGATGGAACGTGCGTGGAAGATTTAAACAATGTCCAATTAATTATTGCATGTTATATATACTTGGGTTTTTTTCTTCTCAACGTAATTAATTAGAGATGATTTTTTCTAATTACTTGGTTACTAAATCATGCAATCTTGCAGATAAATTTGTTAAGTAAAAATAACATAAGCAAATAAAAAAATACGAGTTTATAATCTTTTTATATTTTTAATATTTAATATAATTTTATTTGGTTAATTAGTTTTTTTTACTATTCATAAATAATTTTTTTAAAATATTTTAAATAAATACTAACGGCCTTACAAAAGATACTTATCAGTATTTAATTAAAAATTACAAAACAATTATTATTCATACCATAATTAATAATGGATACGGTATTCACTATATCATAATTACTAATGATTATTCTATTCTATGTTTATATCATAATTATTAATGATTATTTTATTGGTGATTATTATTAAAAATATAAACAAAATTACTCTCTTAGTAAAGTTATTTAGAGAATTTGTTTTTTGATGGGCTTGGTTATTTGTAAGATTATTGGTATTTTATCAGTATTTAATTATTTTTGATAAATTTAGTGACAAAATAAAATATTAATAACCATTGATATTCTGATAGATATATTTCATTGATGATGTTTTTACTTATGGATTGCATGCCTAGCACCATCAGAATGAATTTGTTGGTAAAACTATGTAATGGTATAGTGAAAATACGGAAATGCTTGTCTATTTTTCAGCTTCTTTTCACATTCTTAGGACAAACCTTCAACATCTTGTTACATGTCTCACATTCGCTGAAGCTTTTGTCGTCTTCCTCGAGGCATCTTATTATTTTTTCCATCTTTTTTTTCTTGTGTTGGATGACTAAGTCTGGCATGGTTTTAATGTGAGACTGATAATAACACAGATGCCACATTGGACCACCTGATATGATCATAGCCAGCAAAATGACCAAACCTGATACCAAATATAGCAACTGATCAAAGCAGCTATGTAATCTTCACTTTTCACGTTGCTTGATGCATAATCTTCTTCAAACTAGACAAGAAAAAAACTACAAACATATACATATATATATATATAGAAGTAAATGGACATTTGATTTTCTTCTCCAGAAATGATCACAGGGAAAATAGTTGTTGGCTCTACGGAATAGCAGGAGAGTCGAACTTCACATGTAAACTTCATAACCTTAGTCTAGGAAGCAATTCAGCTTTACTTCACAGTTTCTATTCAAGTTGTTGATCTGAACTACAACTTTATGACCCTAAGAACGCATCGACCTTAGCATTTGTTCCCCTTGACAAAAACTTCATGCAAATGGGAGGTTTTACTCCTACTAGAGCAAGTATCGCACTAGGCAAAGTCCATATCCCATCCCCGCAAATCAAACCAGAAGCCACTGCTGGCCCAAAAGCATCTGCCTTTGCCTTGTCAATCTTTTCCCAGATAAATAGAATCAAGCTTCCCACACACATGTCGATGGCAAAGTATGAGCCAATATAGAAAGGTATAGCCATCGCCATTGGATTGGGAATGAACCTAGCCCACTTCTTACCCAATGCATCCTTAATTAAATTTATCAGAATAGCTGCACCGAAGAATCCATAACAAAGATAGAGGCAATTCTTTGGCAGAGACGAGAATCCTTCTACCCCCAATATAGCCATGTTTCGAAATACAGTAGCATTAGGAGCAGGGTATTGGCTTCCAGGAGTCCCAAGATCCTTGAAGGCCTTGAAAAACAGCCAAAAGACACAAGGTGAAATAATGCAACCCATTGCCGTGCCAATTAGTTGGCTCACAAACATGGACCGAGGTGAAGAAAGGGTCAAATAACCAGTCTTGAAATCTTGAGAGAGGTCGGAGGCTGTGGAGACAATATTCATCATGACTCCACAGGCCGCTAGTCCTGCAAGAACTCCACCATGAGAGGCACCAGCCCATGCCCCAATTACAAAAATTGCAAGCTTCCCATAGGTGGAAGCTAGGGACCAGTCAGTGAGGCCGCAGCCATAAGCATTACAAAATGCCAGGGCTGGGGCAAAGATGTAGATAACCAATATGTAATACCATTTGAGTTCGGGAAATATATGCGGTAGCGTGGCTGTAGAGATAGCAGCAATTGCGACGTAGCCTGCAACAGCAAACCATGTTGGAATTTGATCTTTGAGAAAGAGTTGGGTGCGGCGTTGATCATTGTATGAGATCCTGGATGTCTCGGGAGAGGAACGGTCAGCAACAGGGAGGGCACCAGTTGCATCTCTCCCACGAAGTTGACAAAACAATGAAGCGAGTGTTCGGCTCAGCACCTTGAAGAAGTTGTACAGACCGTCACCCAAGATCATGGCAATGGCAATAAATACCTGAGTTCATTGCATAAGAGTTGTTATGAATGAAAAGGCTTCAAGAATAGCACTCTTGTCACCATAACCTTGTTAGAAAACTTACCTTGTAACCTTGGAGGCCATGTAGGCTGCTAGGTTTAAGGTCTGCTGAATACCAATCACCCTTTTTTGTATCTATGAGAGGCCACATGAGACCCCAGGAAAGAATTCCTCCAAGCAATACTGATATGTTTATGATATATGGGCAAATCATTCCAACTCCAACATATGTTGCTGAGAAATCAAAGAAAAATCTGCACGTGTAACAAGAACATTACTAGTCAAAGATATATACCACAATGAATTTGGAACACAGTGCCATAATAAATTGAAGTACATTCAATAGGATGAGAGGATTTTGGAAGGTGGAGTAATGCTTTTACTTGTTTTCATATGCTTTAAGCCCGAGTGAGGGGAACTCGACAAATCCACAACCATCTCCTGCAGTGTAGAACCACTGAAAGAAACCCCACAAGAAGCTGAAAGATAAGAACTTGCCCAACGCTTTCACTTGTTTTCTGAAACGGCAGAAAAAAAAGAAGTTTGATACTTTTACATGCCGAATGATCATCCAACTATATGTGCATGAGGTATGATAATGCCTTACTTTGCTAGCTTGGCTCCTGCAGGAGTGTGGAAGCTGTTGATGAGATGAGCAGTTGCAGTGCCACTTGGATATGTCAATTTGAAGTCTATAATCATGACCTGGAAATAACCAGGGTAACAATGAAGATTAGATTTTGGCAAAATCAATACATTCAGCTAGAAAGCAAAATGCAGGGAGAAGTTTTCTATTTCCTATACGAAATTGAATGGCGATATAGGTTGTGAAGTCTACCTTTCGAAGAGGCACCACTGAAAAGAGTCCAAGAAAGCTAACAACAAACAAAAAGCCTATCATCCATGACAGAGATGGGTTCTTAAAGGCATCACTATCTTCCGTTGATTGTCTGGCCACGGTTTCACTCATTCCAAACATATAACTCCCAAAGCCTCCTATTGCAAGGAAACAAGAAACAAAATATAGAATGAAAACTATTAGTACAAAAAATCAACAAGCTTAATTTCATCTTGAGCATAATCACAAATTATTTCTTTCGTTGCAACAATTTCAGTTTCGAAACCGCTTGGATGAAAAGCTGGAAATGCAGTGTATTCAAATTAATTTTACATGATGAAAGCTAGATTAATTGTACAAATAAATTAATTATTCATATTTTCTTTTCTCGCTAATGGGGAAGACTTCTTTTTCCGCTAATCAGAATATTCTTACAATACTTTGTATAACTTTGAAGTTAGAGAATCATCCATATCCAGCTGATATGAATTGAATAGAAAAATAAAACGCCACCATTATCACACTCCATGAGACAGGGAAAAGCTAGTAAAGAAAGTTTACGGACCATTTAATTAAACTTTTTTACTAAAGTATATTTGTTCATGACTCAAACAGCAAGTTCAAGTGTAGATTAGTTTAGTAAAACTTCGCAAGTGGCTGAAGAAATAGCAGAACTGGTAGTCATAAAACCTCAATCTTGATTTGCCTCCCAAAGACTTTAGGCTCTAAGGAATTAATTCTTGTCTGCAAGGATCATGTAAATCTACTCAAAACTGAGATAAAAGGGATCCAGAGAGAAAAAGGGTTGCCTTATCATGTAATCTAGCAATTAGAAGAAGCAAATCTTGACATTGTGTCTTAGTAACTACTGTAAGTTTCCAACATTTAAGAACAGAAACAAAACCAAATGCACAGAAATTTTAATATCTTAATCAAAGAAGCCTACATATCTTCTCAACCCAAAAGGTAAGAGAGATGAAGTGAAAATTAATGGCAGTAAGAAGTACAGAAAGTATACCACTAAAGGCAATGCCAGAGGATGCAACCACACAAGTCTGGATAACAGTGTTCTCTTGCCTCGTAAAGGGTTGCTTCAAAAGGCCAGACATTTCAAGAAACTTTGTCCAGGTCTTGATAAAAAAGAAGCCCAGAAGGCCAGCAGAGACACTGAGGGAAGGTATGATACCAGTTGTAAGATTGAGCTTCATTACTATGACGCAGAACAAAATGCTCAACACGAAGCTCACCACAAAGGCCCTCAGTGTCAGCTGATTCCTCCATGATGGCACTTCTTGATTCTCAAATATTCTTTCCACTGACAACTCTTCTTCTTGTTCCTCTTTCTTGTCCTTCTTTTTGTGATCATGATCATCCTCCAAATCATAACCATTCTCGACCTTGATGTCATCTCTTCCATTACGGTCCATTTTGTGTTCTTGAAAAAAGATTCTTTATGGAGGCTAAGAAAGTTGGGAGAGTGTTAAATAAGGTGGTGGTGATTATTGCTCTGCACATCAAAGGCGTGAAGGAAGAGATATAGACGCGTTGCTTAAGAAGTGTGAAAGCAATGGGAGATGATTACCGTGAGAAAGAGTTATGACAATTAAGTTGACATAACTTTTTTTTTTTTATTTACGTGTTATGTCCGGGCGAGCTTACGCGCACCACGACTAATCCACACGGCTTACTGAACATCCTGCAAGCCTAGTGAACAAATAAGGCACCGCGAGGGTGACAGACGTGCATGATGAGGTTCGAACCCCTGATACAGAGGAAGGAGACAAGCTCCTTCCACCGCTAGGCTATAACCTCACTTGCAAGTTGACATAACTTGTTTCACTCTGGTTGCAGCCTTCACGGTGGGTAGGAAGTCAACTAGTCAAAGCAGTTCATTTAAACTTGCTCTGGCTCAAGTCTTCTTGACTTGGTTAAAACTCTGAAGCGTACCCTGTTTTACTTCAAAAAAAAATAATTAAAAAAATATATTATTATATCTAATTTGAACATATTTCTATAAATTTTGATCTTAAAATAAATACATTTAGAGTTACACCAAATGCTATAAATATAAACAAGGATATAAACCTAACCTCCATCCCTGCTGAACCGTGGCAAATCATTCAAGAGGGGATTGAAGCAATGGAGAAAGAACACGAATGAAGCATAGAAGTTCTAAAATTACAACTGTCAAGGGATCAAAACGGCTAGTTATTAAAGGAGTTTTTTGTCGGCTTTATGTAAAATAATCATTTAAAAGAGGGCTTCTAAATACATCACCAGTTAAATCTGTGCCGATCTGCAATGAATAAGAAAGATATAATAATACTACAAGATGATATACTATCAAATACTAGTAATAATATTAGAAAAAAAATTATCTTAATAAATTATTAGATGCCCAATTTAAGATTAAAAGATTTGCTTCTATGTGATCTGATCTCAGGATGAAACCGTCCTATCATTACTAATATAATAGTTACTAGGGTCTTAATATGTATAAACATTAATATTAATTAAAAAACCTTAATTATTTTAATATTTTTGTAAATGTTATAAATATAAAAAGAGTTATAACTTAGATAAGTAGTTAAAAGTGAAACGTAAACCCTTCAAACATTTTTTTTTCTTGCTTTCTTTCATATTTAGCTAAAAACTATGTTTTCAGTACCAAGAAAAAATATTGAAAATATTACTAAATAACAAACAAAATTATCAAAAAAATTTATTTCCTCCTTGATATAGAAAGTACAATCTTAGGATTATATGAAAAAAAATCTTACGTTACATCATTATCTCCATTAATTACTCCCGAAAATTCATATTCATGCGTTCAAATGTTCACTCTTGACTGAATATATATATATATTAGAGAGAGAGAGAGATAAACAATTCTAGGCTAAACATGATCTTAATAAAATGTATCTTTTGACTTGTTAGATCCACAGATTTTGAATGAGATACGAGAAGAAGATGAGATGGTCCAGCCGGCAATCCAGACTTCGCAGCCTGCAAAATGCAAATTGAGGTGCTTGCTATATACGGCCATGTTCATGGAATATATTTTTATCTCTCTCTCTCTCTCTCTCTGTGTAATATATATATATGCTAGTTAGGATATATTGACAAATCAAAACCTCTATAATTATATAAAAACTACTTTACAAAAATAATTTAAGCAGGTAGAAAATATATGATATAAAACTTAATTTTACATAAAACACAATTTTAATAATTACTAAACATCATGCTGTATTTTTTTACACTATAAATACAAAAACAGGTAGAAAACAACAGCACCTTCTTTCATGTGAATTCTTAGAGTATTCTTTCATGTGAATTCTTATAGTCTTATCGTAAAGTTTGGACTTTCATGTGGTTGAATATTCAAGCAGGTGTCCTCATGAAAAGATTCCTCTTTGTCTTGTAATAAGAGAAAGAGGATAGCCGGAATCTTCTTGGGAGCATCAAAATATCCTTTAATTTATTGAATATGGAAGTGGGGTTCGGATTCCCCAAATTATTATATATTCAATTTCAAGCTACGCTCCGGTTGGCTTAAAATAGAGATTTAGAGGGAGGATCATGGAAAATCCGGTCACTGCGTGTGAAAACTCATCCAAAAATATCTCATACTTTCAACGCATGATCTCATGCTTGTCAAATGGACACTTCACGACGCCAACTTGGTGTCATGATGTAGAAGATTATGAGCGAGTTGAAAGTGAAATTGTATAATACTGCACGCCATTCAATTTTTTATTTATTCTTCCTCCGTCATTTATTCTGGTGTTGTTCCTGGATAAAACTTAATTTGCGGTTATTTTTTATTTAATAATATATTAAAATAATATTTTTTTATTTTTTAAAAATTATTTTTAATATTAACGTATTAAAATAATTTGAAATTATTAAAAAATATTAATTTAAAATAAAAATATAAATTTTTTTAAAAAATACTTTTAAAACCAAGCACAGTCTTCAACGGCGAGATACGGGAAGCAAAGCATAGATTTTTGTTCCTTTGGGGAAGAAATTACTTCCAACTTTCAGCCAATGATTTAAAGACAGTTGGCTTTCACAAGTCACGTGTCAGCCAGGAAATTAAGGAGCAAGACAATGACTAGCATGACATTGCCCCATCGTAGGTTTTCAGACAGCTGCTAAGGTGGTGAATTTGTGACAAAAGATTTCTATTCTTGTTTAGATTTTTTGGGTCATGAAAAAGTAAAGTAATGGATATCTTATCATACTATCATTTCGAGATCAAATTTGAAAAATAAATAAATTATATTTTCTTTTTAAATATAAATAGAAATGATGATGATATATTGGGGGGGGCATGCTTGGGGCACCAAATTATGGCTGCCAAGGCCCAAGGCCTGCTAGTGCTAGATTCAATCATTCAAACCATTGGTCTAATTGGAGAAGAGCCCACATTTAGTCAACGGAGGCCCATGAAAAATCACCAAAGTCCAAACGCAGAAACCCTAAGGCCTTTTGAAAACAAAATCCATTTCTTTCATCAGCTCCCGCGGACGTCCTTTCGCTTCTTTGCTATTAGGCGAATCAGCTGCGAAGACAGAACACAGATGGTGTAACTCAAGTTCAATCTCCAAAACAGGTTAGGCCTCTGGCGTGCGTACACGTGGCCAAGTGAGACTGCTACAACGAAGTCAATGAAATCCCCGTGGTCAATTCTCTTACATGATAATGATAATTGTTTAGTTTTTAAAGTGTTTTTTTATTTAAAAATATATTAAAATAATATAATTTTTATTATTTTTTAAAATTTAATTTTGACATTAATATTTTAAAAAATCCAAAAATATATAAAAGAAATTATTTTTTTTAACTTTTTTTTTGAAAAATACAACTAAACTGTAAAAACAAATGGTGGCTGAAGCCCTCCTCTTGGTGCTCGTTTGGCAGAAAACAAAAGCTGAATTAAAATGTTTGGTTAATCCAAACTACATATTTTTTCACATGAGTCCCTCTTAATAACCGAGGTCTTATAAGAAGTAAGTTTTATATGCTTCTCTTGCATTCTTCTCCTGCGGTCCTACCTGCGTCTTCTCATGTGGAGAGTGAACTCTCTACTGTTCCCTTAAGTGGAGTGGAGACCGGCCCTGGTTTAAAGTTATAAAAATACAGTGGATCGAGTTAGATATAGTAATTTTTTTATTTTTAATTATATTTTATTTAAAAAGTTAATGGTTAAAGTTATAAAAATATAGTGGATCGAGTTAGATATAGTAATTTTTTTTATTTTTAATTATATTTTATTTAAAAAGTTAATGGTTAAAGTTATAAAACTATAGTGGATCGAGTTAGATATAGTAATTTTTTTTATTTTTAATTATATTTTATTTAAAAAGTTAATGGTTAAAGTTATAAAAATATAGTGGATCGAGTTAGATATAGTAATTTTTTTTATTTTTAATTATATTTTATTTAAAAAGTTAATGGTTAAAGTTATAAAACTATAGTGGATCGAGTTAGATATAGTAATTTTTTTTATTTTTAATTATATTTTATTTAAAAAGTTAATGGTTAAAGTTATAAAAATATAGTGGATCGAGTTAGATATAGTAATTTTTTTTATTTTTAATTATATTTTATTTAAAAAGTTAATGGTTAAAGTTATAAAACTATAGTGGATCGAGTTAGATATAGTAATTTTTTTTATTTTTAATTATATTTTATTTAAAAAGTTAATGGTTAAAGTTATAAAAATATAGTGGATCGAGTTAGATATAGTAATTTTTTTTATTTTTAATTATATTTTATTTAAAAAGTTAATGGTTAAAGTTATAAAACTATAGTGGATCGAGTTAGATATAGTAATTTTTTTTATTTTTAATTATATTTTATTTAAAAAGTTAATGTTTCATGTTATACAATAATACTATATAAATTAGAAGAAGATCGCTTATTCATGTAATATTTATAGAATTTGATCACAATCTCAATTTTATTTCTAATGATATTTTATCTGATATTATTATGTACTTTTAAAACTAATAAAACTGTAGTCTTTGTCAGATGTATTTTATAGTAATGGAATTATAGATAGTTTAATGGAACAATATAAAATATTATTTTATTACTTTTAAAACTAATAAAACTGTAGTCTTTGTCAGATGTATTTTATAGTAATGGAATTATAGATAGTTTAATGGAATAATATAAAATATTTTATATAAAGTATTATTTATTTCATGATGTAATAAAAATAATTAAATTTATAATATTTAAATTAAAAATAATATATATATATATTATTTTATAACCTCAATTTAAAAAGTATTTTTTTAAGCAAACAAATTAAATTATTTTTTACTCAATCTCAATTTCAACTACAGTTTCAACCAAATATATATTTTTCTAAACCAACCTCAACTAAAAATACTTTTTATAAAATAATTTTTTTCAAATTATAATTACAACAACAATCACAGCACTAAACACACCTTTATTCTCTCTTTATCATTAATTCATTATCATTAATAGTTAATGCCCTCGAACACAAAATAGAGACAATAGAAAAGAGAAGACAAGATAAAATAAAAGATGAAGATAAAATTGTATTCTATAATGATCAACAAGATATTTTAGTATAATATTTGGTTCATGGTGAATGAGATAAAATATAATATAAAAAAAATTATTTCACTTTTAATATATATTATTAGCAAACTTATATATTTAAATACATAATAATATTTTTTTATTATAATTTATATCATGTGTTGAAATCAATAATTATATAATAATTTTAATTATGAAATCTGGAATGACATGATAAACTAACTTTGGGTCCAGACCAATTTAGATTTTAAAAATATATAGGAATGATTAATTCAATTTAATATAATAAAAAACTTAGATCAATTCTCAAAAAAAAAATCATAGTTAAAAACCCATTGACTCTTTTTTTTTTCAAACAAAAACTTATTTTAATCAAGATGATTAAATTATTTTGATACTTTACAAAAAGTTAAGATAACCTAATTTGGCCTTCTTGATTTAATATCTGGTTTTTTTCAAGTTGATTCTTAAATTAAATTTTAAAATTATAATAGAAATTATTTTTATTTTTATATACTTTAAATAATTTTGAAATTAAAAGTTTTTTAATATGTATATTTAGAGATAAAAAAATAATAACTATTATCTTTAAAAACAATGTCTTCTATATACATTTTATTTTAAAAGTATAAAAATTAAGTCTAAAACTTTTTTAGAAATAAATTTATTTTTATGTTTTTTATCTATATCTTTTCAATAGAAAACGTTTATGTCCTTACTGTTTTCATCGTTTTTTTATATGGAATAGTAATCAACCGCTGTCTTCGTCACACACACACACACACATATATATATATATATATATTGTCATAGTATAAATGAGGGGAAAAAGAACCAAACTTTTTTGAATTAGGCTTTGATAAAAGAAATGGGTTTAATTTTGTTTACAATAAGTTTGATTTGATGGGTTTTGATTGCTCGTTAATAACCAAAACCAAGGATAATAAATATAATGTTTGGTGTATCGTTGCCACAAACATAAACCATTTAAACTAAACAACCTGAATGCCACTAGCCTCGACTTCTCTCCCTCCACTCTGACCACGGACCCCCAGCTCTCCACCACGCTTGCAGCAACTCTTCTCATCTCTTTTCTCTGCCTTTCGTTTTTGTTTTTTATTTCCATTCCTACCTTCGACTTCCTGCAATGCTCTTCAAATTAATCTTTGTCCAAACTTTTATTTTCAAAATATCTTGGAGATAACTTTTACAGCAACCTCTAAATATAAATAAAAAAAAGAAGAGCAGAGAAAACACAAATGGCATTTGAATCAATCTACAGGGTTTTGATCTGATTATTTCCTTTTCCTTTCCTTTTCTTTTTTCTTTGAGAAGTCAGTTCCAATCATTTTACTTGTTCGACATTTTGATTTCATGGCTACGCAAGGCAATACCTATAACCATTCATTTTCCAAGTCAAGACATGAAGTATACCATCATCATTCATTTTCCAAGTCAAGATCAACTCTTAAATTCATTAGTTATATGAGGAAGGATTTTAATAGATCCCACAAAGACAAATCAACTCCATCTTATTTGGATTATGACAATTGAGAGGACTAATTTGCGTGTTATACAGGTTTTGTATCTTAAAGTCCATGCCTTGGATTTGTTTAATTAGATATCAACATTTGACATTTTATCACACCAGCCCAACCAAAAACATTTTATCCCCTTGGAGTGTCGGTTTTCTCTTCATTCATAAATGGGGTCTTAAGGAAATTACAATGGATGCTTGACAATTTTTCTGTCATGTCCTAACACGTCATCCCGGAAAGAGGCCAGGGGGTGGTCAGTGCCGCCACCCGGATGGACCTCCATGGTTTGACTAGAGAGGAGGGGCTGGTTTGACATATATAGGCAGATGATGAATGGGTAATCTAGAGGTTTTCCCTTGTGCTTAATTTCAACCATTAGTGGTTGTATAATTTGTCTTATTTTATATTTTTTATGTCTAGTTGTATAATATTTATAGAAACTATATATGAATTTAATTTAATTTAATTTAATCAAATTATCAATAACGTTCCTTTCTATTTTAATTTTAGAGCAGGTGAACCAAACATTGATTTTGTTTTAAGTTTATTGTTTTTGCCTTGTCAGAGGCGACTTTAAAAAATGTTATTTTCATCACCTATTTTTTTTTCATCATACATCAACTACCGATTAATTGACTCGTGTGCCTTTGAACCTTTATTGTTCAAAACAGTTTAAATAGTCTTAATGTTTTTTTTGTGTTCACTGATGATGTTTTTATCGTTGTAAGCAAACAATAAACCCATTCTAAAATTCATTTATTGACCAATTTCTTAATTAGTAAAAGAAAGAAGTCAAGGAAATAGAGAGCTCAAGAAAATTAAAAAAATATTGTAATTATTAAAATCATCAAACCAGAAGAGATGCTTGCGCATTTTGTATAATTTATTTATCAGAGAATTACACCAAACATCCTAAGATTTGATCACAATAATTACATTTTCTCTTCAGTATTTGCAAAATTATATTTTACATACGGTGTCATGATCAATGCCTAAAAAATTCCAAGATATAACAAGTTTGAATTATAGCATTTTATCTCCAGTTTTTTGAACTGTTTGTTCCTGAAGGGCCAGGGCCAAGCCAGAACATTGAAAATAAAAATATCATATAAATAAGATTTATTTGACTACCTAAACAACCTGACATGATCCACAATTACTCCCATTGAACGTTGATTTCAACCTATGCCACAAGTCACAACTCTATTGAAGAAAATAATAAGAAACTATTTCGGGAAAAGTATCTCCAGTTACTAATGAATTTCTAAAATCAAATTAAATGCTGCATACTTTTTCCAATTCCACATATCGTGTCTCCTATATATATCAGCTAGCTAACCCTCTCCGTCTCGCAGACCAGCTCGCTCTCTACACATACATTTGATTCCCTAAGAGTCTAATCAGGTTTCTTTCGCGTCAACAATGGGGTCTCAAGGAAAGGCTCGATACTTGACAATAATACTACTCCTTGTTACCATTATTTTGTTATCATGCTCTAACCTTACTGTGATAGCGAGGTCAGCATCTCCATGCAAATATGACCCCAAAGATAGTAAGTGCAAAATCGGTGAACCTGCAGCTCCAAGATTTAATGGTGGGAGGAGTTAGGAGAGGTGGTTTGACCTAATCGTATGATGAATGAGCAATCGTTTATCCTCGTATTAGCCTAGAAGGCATGGCTATTTAATTTATCCATGGTAATTATTTAATATGTGTCCTTTGCTGGTTTAGGTTCCTTACTCTTGCCATGTTTTCTTTTCCCAAGCTTTTTGGCATTTGTACCCATTCTTCACCTTGCTTTGTTTTGCCAATGTTATTCTATTAATAAAGTTTCTTCACTTATCTAAAAGATAAAAAAAGGTAGCTAATTGTGTATTTGTAAGGGTTTTTTTTTTTTTGAGAAGTCGACATACTTCAATGCATTGTTGGTTATTAATATCTTGATACAAATATTAGGAATTGAATCTGTAAACATTTTGTAGATACCAAGAGGCCAGCACATTTGTTGTGCATTTCGGTTTTGGGCATCCCAAAATGCCTATGCATAGAAATAGGAGTAATAGTAGAAGAAGTTAAACGAAAAAAGTGTTTTATTTCCTCATACCTTTCAAAGATTTGTCTATTTTTTCATATGGATTTTTTCATTAGAATTAAGAAAAATATATATGGATTTTACATTTTAGGTCAAATCATCATCATTATATTATTATTATTATTATTGCACTACTGGGCCGTGAATTTCATTTAAACCCATGCTATTAATTAATTATGATACCTCGTATCATGGCTGACCATGAAAAAAATAATATATTTTATGTGCATATTATTTTATGTGCATAGAGTATTATATAATATTAAAAAGTAATAGCAAAAAACAAGTTAAAATTATATTTATAGAAAATTATATTCATGATTATAACTTATGTTAATAATAAATCAAGTTCCTTTCATAACTCAGGTGTTGGTTATACCATACAGTATGAGTTATAAAAGTACCAAACATTTGTTGTACGAAATGTTATACAATATAAATCTAGATTAGTCATTTAACAAGTAAAGTATTAAAGAGTGAATAAGATAATAAATACAAAACATGTTAGTATCAAACATTAAAGTTCATATTAAGTTTACACTATAATTATTTTTACACCATTAGTGTAACCTTTTCACATTGACATAATAAACTTAACTAAACATAATGAAAGAAAATAAACAAATAAATAAAATAAGAACATAAATAAGATAAAAGTTAACTAAGTAAAGGAAATGAAATGAAATGCACAAACTTGATATTAATGAAAACAAAACCTAAACATTACAAAAATACAAAGAGAGAAAGCAAAAGGATGATTTTGATTTAGAGACTAAGATACCTAAATGGATGACAAATGCCTACTTCTATAGGCCAAAATTAGAAACTATTGATTTGATGACTAATTGATGAGTGGGTGATCAACTATTGACTTAGTGATAATCCTTATCTTCTCTTATCTGCCCAAAATGTCATTGATAATGTCAGAATTGAAACTACATGAAAACATGAAAGTTGTAGGAAATTGTCTTAGCTTTTCAGAAAAAAAAATGGAGTCATTTGGACTTTTAAAACTCCAGATATGGGCTAAAGACTAAACTGTGTTTGAGCTGCTGTACATATTCGGACATCTTTGTTATTACTACAATTTAGACTTAAAAATAACCTTTTTAAATCTTGGGCTCCATATGAAAGTTATAGGCCTATGTTTTACCTTTCTATCCATATAAAGTAGACCTAAATATAAGATTTATAACTCCAAATATGACCCAATTATCAAACTGTGTTCCAATTTGGACTACACCAATATCTCTTTTCTAAGTTTGGCCATCTCTTTGTCCTTTCAATTTCAGTTCTTAAACTCATCATTTTATCCTTTCATTTATGTGATAGGCTTGCATTTAAAATGAACATTTACTACAAATTAAAGATATCTTATATTATTAGATATATTATTATAAAACATGCTTTAATTAATGAGTTATTAATACTTCAAGTGCAAAATGATGATATAAAACCTTGATAAAAATACACTTTTAAGTACTAATTAGGCCAACACGACCCAATATAAAAAAAATAATGGGCTAGCATCAGTCCAACATATAACAATATTGGCCAGTATTGGCTTGACATGAAACGGGCTAACACCGGCTTGACATGAAACGGGCTAGCATTGGCCCAACATCAAATGAAACGGGCCGGCTCTGGCCTAACATAAAATAAAATGAAATAGCATTGGTCCAAAATAAAATGGGTCGGCATAGGCCCACTATATAAAATGGGATTATCATTGGCTGGTTACCGTGCACTGCACCATAATTGGCCAATTATTTTTATCTTGATGCAGAATGTGAATTGCTCATGTTTTGCAAGCAAATGAATGAAAATAGAAAAAAGGAGTAGGGCAGGAGAGAAAATTACCTTGCATGAAGGGCGGTGGTTGCTGTCATCTGCGGTGGTTGGTGATGGTGGAGATGGTGTAGGTGATGATGGTTTTCTCTAGTTCTTCCTTTGTTTTCCCTATCTCTTTCTAATTTCTATTTTTTCTTTTGTTTTTCTTTTTTCTTTTTTAGTTTATTATGTCTTCTCTCTCGGTGTGTCCCCTTTCTTGGTTTATCTCTGTTGGTCTTTTGGCTCTTCCCTGTATTTATAGGAAAAACAGGGGAGAGAAAGGCTAAGGGTGGCTGCTGTGCAGTCGCCCCTCCACTGCCCGACCAACATATGAAAAGTGATCGGCGTCGTTTTGGAAAGAGTTAGCATCTTTTTGAGGTTTAAGAGGGAGAGGAAGGTTGTGAAAATAGAGGATAGAAAAAAAAAATCTTCTTCACCTGTTCTCTACGCGTCTAAGGGAAGAAGATGATGGTGTTATTCAAAATGGTGTCACTTAGGGCTTTTTTTTTTTATAAAAAAAACAGTGCATAAAACGATGTCATTTTGGACAAAACACGTCATTTCATTTAAAAGAAAAAGGTGACAAAATTTGTTAAATTTCACATTGGTCCTCAATTTGTAATTTGTTCAATCAAGTCCTAAATTGCAATTTTAATTTAAAAATCAATGCAATTACATCCCTATTAAGAATCAAATAGCAGCCCTAAAGTTGGTCGCCTTTTTCACTTTGCTTCTTGGTCTTGAAATTATATAATTTGACACTCAATTGCGTAATAAATTTCTAATTTTTTCAATTAAGCCCCTGATCCGAATTTAATTACAACCCCTCTATTTACACATCTTTTTCATTTTGGTCATTGGTTTGGGATTTCTTCAGTTAAGTTTCTAATTGGCCATCAAACTTTAATATTTATGCAATTAAGTCCCTGATTTGATCAAATTAACTCTAAAAAATTATCATTTGACTCTAGAACTTTAATTTCTTTCAATTAAAGCCAATTTGACTCGAAAATCAATTTTTCTTATAATCAAACTCTCTATAAATTTAATTAAACCTTTAATAAATTTTAATTGAGTCCATAAACATCTGATTTTAGACTTTTCTTCTACAAATTGAATTTTTTTTGTCAACAGGGCTTTCACCGGTCAATAAAACATTGCCAAAATTTAATATTTGTAATTTTTATCTTCCTCAACCAATTTTTTATCATTTTATGGCGCTTTGACATCCTTTTTCACTATTATATTTTTTTATAATATTTTCTCAATTTGTTTTTGTATTTTGCTCTTTTTTTAAAGAAAAAAAAATATGAATTGAAGAATAACCCAAAAATAATTATGAAAGGTTTCATGCTGGTATTTAGAGGTTGGTATATGTTGAATTGTTTGCTAGGATTTGGTGGGAGGCCTTAGTTAGCAAGGAAGGTTGTTGGTTAGGCAACCAAAACTAGAGCTTGTGGGTAAATCTTTGTTGTCAATAGTGATAATGGATGTTAAAGTAGACTTGGCAACAAAGAGAAAAATAAGGGGTTGTGGGGCTGGAGGTTAAAGATGAGAGGAAATGGGGCTATTGTTGGGTGGGGAGGGAGACTGGTTTGGGTTAGCTACTAATGGTAAGGTTGTAGTAGGGGTGTTACAAGTTGAGAAGATAGAGGGTTGGCCTGTGGCTAGTGGAGGCAAAAAAGGTGGTTTAGTTTTAGCAATTAAGAGGGGGCTATTAGGTAGAGGCTGGTTTTGGTAGATATTGAATGTGTGTGGTGTCACGATGATTGTCCATCCTTAAGGAAAAATATAAAGGTCTATGTGGCAAATATGAAAAGACAAGAAATTCTTGTCTCTTATCAGTAAAAATAAAATAGAAGTCACCACCTAGTATTCTAGTCACTAGGAACTGACACGATCAAAAGATTGATGTCTTCTTCCAAGTGCAAGAGTGTTGAAGTAATAAATAACTCGGCAAGATCAGGGTCGAACCACATGAAGGTTAATTGTTTAACTTATAAACAACAACGACAACAACAACAACAATAACAATAACGATAATAGTGATACTAATAATAATAGTAGTAGTATTAGTAATAGTAGTAGTAGTAATAGAAGAAGAAGAATAAGTTGATGAGAACTTTAAGATAAAAGATAAATATGAGGATTAAATAATGATAATATCAAATGTCAAGGTTAGACGATCCACTAATGATATTTCAAATAAGTATCGTATAAACTCTTATTATTTAACTAGAAACCACATATAAATAAGGTTCTAATTGGATTATAAATTGTTAACATGATTACATTAGTTATCTTGTTTGAATAATGTTAATACTAGTGAATGTTGTAAGACATTTATGATTATAACTTGTGTTAACAACAAATCAAGTTTCTTTTATAGTATAGATGTTAGTTATACCATACGGTTTGGGCTATGAAAGTGTCAAGTATTTATTGTACTAAGAATTATACAACATAAATCTAGACTAACCATTTAACAAGCAAAGTATTAAAAGTGAACAAGATATCAAATATAAAATATATTAGTATCAAACATTAAGGTCCATGTTGAATTTATTCTATACTTATTCTTACACTATTAGTGTAACCTTTTCACCTTGATGTAATTAACTTAGCTAAATATAATGAAAGAAAGAAACAAGATAAAAACATAAATAAGATAAAGTTAACTAAGTAAAGGAAACAAAATGAAAGTCATAAACAAGATATGCATGAAAGCAAAACTTAAGCATTATAAAAATACAAAAAGAGGAAGTAAGAGCATGATCTTGATTTGAAAATCAAGAAGACTAAATGCATGAAAAATGCCTCCTTTTATAGGCCAAAATTGAAAACTATTGATTTGATGACTAATTGTTGTGTGAGTGACCAACTCTTAACTTGGTGACAATCCTTATCTTCTTGTGTGCCAAAAACATCATTGTTAATGTTAGAATTCAAATCATAAAAGTTCTAGGAAATTATCTCAACTTTCTAAGAAAAAACCATTGAGGTAATTTAACTTCTAAAACTCGAGATATGAGCCAAATACTGAATAGTGTCTAGACTGTAGGATAATTTTGGACTTCTCCATTGTTGCTAAATTTTGGACTTTCAGATAGCATAATTGAGTATTGCCACATGAATGTTTTAGGCCTATATCTTAACTTTCTATCCATATAGAAAAAACCTAAATCCAAGTTTTACAGCTTTAATTATGATCCAATTACTGAACAGTGTTCCAGTTTGGACTAAGCTAGTATCTCTTTTCTATGCTTCACCCTTTCTTTATCCTTTGAATTTTATTACTTAAACTCATAATCAATCATTTTATTTATGTGATAGACCTGTATTAAGATGACCATTTACCATGAATTAAAGATTTCTTATAGTATTAGATATAAAACATGTTCTAGTTAAGGAGTTATTGATATTTCAAGTGCAAAATTATGATATAAAACGTTGATAAAAATGCACTTTTAAGTAATAATTACCCTACCTAAGATAAGCTGTATTATTTAGTTGTCTAATAAAATCTAAAGTCTTGTTGTGTTTTTTAATTATCGGTCTGTTTACAGTTGAAGAAAAGTCTTTCTCTATAAGGAGATCCTTATCTTTTCAGGTAAAAGCCTCATTGTTTTATGTTGTTAAAAGAAAATACTTGTTTAATATCAAAGATATATGTTACATATAAATTTTAAATCCTTGATACTAAAACAACATAAAATATTTTTTTTTGTTTTTGATATATTGGTCAATGTTCTATTGATTTTAATAAACTGGTTGTTAAAGCCAAAATGAATGCTGAAACATTTTTTTTTTAATGTATGAAAAACACAATATGACTTTTTAACTTTGAGACTTTTGGCCGTATGCAAAAACTATTTTTTTTAATTTTTTTATATTTTTGAAAGTTTTGATAAAAATCAGGTATTTTCATATTAGATTTATATTTTTACAATGTAAAATATAGACCGATATTAAGAAAAAAAAAGAGTATAAAAATTATAATTTTTAAAAGGAATTTTTTATTTAATTGGGTTGGACCCGACCTAAATATTTTGGGTTGGGCTGGGTTTGCCGACCCATTTAAATAAGGGGTCTCTTCACTATTCACATGTAACATGAACAGTGACGAGACCTAAAAAAGAAAAAGAAGAAGAAAAGAAAAGGAAAGGAGGCTTACCTACGGTGGCTCACGGTTCAACGTTACTAGTGGTGGCTGGGGGCATGGTGGCATGTGGTGACCGGTGATGCTGCTCCTTCTTCTTCCTCTCCCTCCTTTATTTTTCTCCTCCTCATTTCTTTCTTCTCTCTTCATTTTTGTTCCTTTTTTTTTCGGTCTTCTTCCTCTCTTTTACCCTTCTATCATGCTCTCTCTCTTCCTTTCTGTTGTTACCTAATTTTTTACCCATGTTTTTGATAAATTTTTAGAAAAAACCATAAATAGCAAAAAAATAAAAACCCTAAAAAATTTCATTTTTGATATATTTGCATCATTTTTAGCATTTTTAACATTATCCTTAAAGAATTTAAATTTTTAATGGTATTTTTAACGTATTTAACTTTTAACGCATTAATTTTACAATCACTGATTCTTTTTATTGAGTCGACATTAATTTTGCTTGCTTTCAAAAATAAGAAAATAAGAAAAAAATTAAAATTGAAAAAAAATAAAGAAGTTGAGGGACCAATGTGTTTTGGGGACCAAACCACTTTGCCTATAAATAGAGGTTACAACACATACAAGGAGGGAACAGAAAAGAACACAAAAAAAACCTTAAAAGACCCAAGCTTTCATCTTTTTCAAAGCAGCCGCACTCCCATTTTGGCTCTTGCCATCTTCCCTTTGGCTGCTCCCTTCTCCACCCACTCTCCACATTTCCCCAGCCAAAAACCTTATCCTCTCACACATAAAGGTTGCCGCGCCCTCCTAGCTTTTGATTTCATTCTTCTTTGGCCACTCCTCTTCTCCAGCCGCATAAGCCCCATCTCTATCTTCCTTTAAAAGAAAACTAGAGCCCCCATCTCCTTGTCATCTACCTCTTACAGCCTTACCAGACCTCACTTCCCACCACTAAAATTGGAGAGAACCCTAGCTTTTCCCTATACAAGCCCAAATACAAGCCTTCCTTCCTTTGTCTCATTTGACTAAGAGCATTCTCTTTCCTAATTGTTCCTTCTCCTAGTCATCAACAAAACAACCTGCCATAACTCAGCCTCCCTACAAACTAATCTCTAATCAGTTCCCTTTATGTTCCACTTATAGTGGCCATTGATAGCCTACGGATGAACTACTGAACCGCTCTCTCATCCAGTAGTAGCGGTTAGTCCTTCAAGTCGATCCCCCCCCGAGTTGTGTTGTTGCCTTTGCAGACACGCCACTAACCATGACAACATCTTCTTCGATCTTTAACCATCCAGACGACAACAAGCAATGACATCGTTGAACCTAGAAGAAGAAATGATTAACAAAGGGAGATAATTGCATATCTAAAAGAAAATGGGGAAAAAATGAAATTTATTATTTGTCTTTATTGGGTTGCTTTACAGGTGATCAGGATCCATCACCAATATGATAAGGAAGAAAAGAAGGAGACGATCCCAATCCACCAATTTGCTGGTCTTTGCCAACGATGGCACGTGGATCCACACGCCATTAGTGGCGGTGGTGCGTGAGGTCCACATGTCGCCACTATTCTAGCAGATCCCAAAAGGCTTCCTTCTAGTTCCTGTATTGTAGCAGATCCCAGTGGATGTGTTATGTAATTTTGAATTGTTATGGTTTTGTTAGGTTAATTTTAATTTTTATTATTTTTGTAATATGTAAAAATAATGTGTGAGTTGAGCATAGTAAAATGTGATGTGCACGTTTGCATTTTTTTTTAATGTATATTATTGAATTATGAAATTAAAAAAAGACAAAAGAATTTAATGTTTTAATTTGCATATGATCAAGTATTTTAGGGACAAATAAAGTCATGTTGTATTTCCAGTGAAAATATAAGAATATGTTTCTACATATTTTTTTGAATTTAATAACTAATTTATTAAATCTTCAAGATTTTGACCAATATGTTTAAGTTTTTAAATCACATGAAAACCACAAAACAACTTACCTTAGTTAGGGTGCGTGAGGGGAGCTAATACTTTTCCTAACCACAACGAGTTCCTTACTCGTGAATCTCTAACAAAGACAAGTACACTCATGTTTTCTAGTAGCCCGAATCAAATACTAGGTGAAGACTTCTAAGAACCAACAAATCATGCAAATGAACAAAAAAAGTACCATCGACACTTCCCCTATTTTTATAGGAAAAAACCAGGGGAGAGAAAGTCTGGGGTGGCCATTGTGCTGCCGTCCCTCAACTACTCATCCAATATATGGAAAGTTGTTTTGGGCTAGTGGGGTTGGTCGACACCTTTTTGAGAGGGGAATGACAGTGGAAAACAGAGGAGGAAAAATCTTATTCTTCCTTTGCCTCGTGTGTCTAAGGCAAGAAGAAGACCCATAGTGCCATTCAAAATAGCACCATTTAGGACTTTTTTTTTTTGAAACAGTGCATGAAACAATGCTGTTTTAGACAAAACACAACGTTCCAATTAAAAGTAAAAGGCAGCAAAAACATGCCAAAGTTCACATTGCTCCTCAATTTGTGAATTTCAATTTTGATTTTGAAAATCAATTCAATTGCATCCCTCCTAAATTCAATCGCTCGCCCTAAAGTTGGCCACATTTTTCAAATTAATCTTTGGTTTTGGATTTATAAAATTTGACCTTTAATTGATCAATAAATTTTTAATTTCTTCAATTTGGCCCTTCATTCAATTTAATTATAACCCCTCTATTTACAAGTGCTTTTCATTATAGTTATTGGTTTTGAATTTTTTTAATTAAGTCCCCAATTAACATTGACTATTAAACATCAATATTTAAGCAATTAAACCTTTGATTTGATCAAATTAACTTTAAAAATTATAATTTGACCTCTGAACTTTAATTTCTTCCAATTAAAGCCTAAATTGACTTCAAAATTAATTTTTCTTGCAATCAAACACTCTATAAATTCTGGGCACTTTGACATCCTTTTTTTCACTATTATATTTTTTTTGATATTATCTTTTTATTTTTATGTATTTTTTTTTTGAAGAGAGAAAAAAGAGTGAATTCGGGAATAACCAAAAAATGGCTTATAACAGTAGAGATAAAGCTTAAGATTTGTTTCCTTATACCCCTCCTTTTATGTGTGTATGTGGCCATTTATTTATAGGTAGAGAATTTTGTCTCCTTCTCCAGTTCCCTGGTCCAACATTTGTATTTTGAATTATTTTTGAAAAGAAGTAATATCAACATCAAATTTGAATTTAATGATTTTGAAACATGTTAAAATTTAAATACATTGAAAAAAATTTGAAATTTGAATTCTATTAAGATGACGTTGAAAATATTAAAAAAAATGCAAATGTATTAAGAATTTCTTTTTGTTTTTTTGCTATTGTTTGTTTTTTCTCGATCAAAAATTTAGTAACAAATAATTTAAGACTAAAGTGGTCGCCTAGAGAATATTCTTGAAAACTTCAAAGATGAAAAAATATTTTTAAAAGATAATATAAATTATATTTTAAAATTTTATTTAATAACTTGAGTTTTTAGATTGAGATGATTTTTTGATATTATATCAAAACATTATTAATTAAGTAACTATGAAATTGAATTTTACTATTTCTATTCTATTTCATAAAATTAACAGTATAAGGTAAGATAGGTTAATACAAGTTTTATGCCGAAAAAAATTTCACTACAAAAAGTATATTAAAAAATAATATAAATTATATTTAAAATTTCTCTAACAACTTAAGCTTATACCCCCCTTTAGTTAAATATCAAGGGCTTTAATATTTAGATGACATAAGGTATTAAATTAGTCCTCTAAGATTAGGCATCCATAAGGGCAAAATTCATCCCCATCAAAGTGTTTTAGTGACAAATTTATCCTTTCTGTTGGATTTAAAGACGAAACTCATCGAAATTCATAATGACTAATTTCGTTCCTCATTTAAGGAAATAAAAACTAATGTCATACCCATATTAAGTCTTTAATCCTAGTACGTAGTTAGAATTTCAAATCGTATCACTCTTATTTTTTTTAATTAGATTAAAAATTACACACACACACACTTGAAGAAGTGTGCTAAAGAATTAATATAAAATTATTTTTATATTTTTAAATTGAGATCGTTAATTAAAAATTATTAATAATTTTATATAGCATGGTTAATTGATTATCCATAATTCATGACTTTATTCTTGTGGAATATTAAAAAAAAAAATCTCACTGCTTGAGTCCTCCATATTAACATTTTTAGATTGATATGGTGTATAGTGTTAAGGATCCTCAAATCCTAAAATTTTATAGTTTTAAACTGAAAAGAAAGAAACTAGGGGTCTCACAACCCAAATTTACAACTCTTAGAAATGGTTGCAGGGAAAAATATAATATATTTATAAAAGTCTTCATTTTGTAAATTCTTCTCTGAAAAATAAAAAGATCGTGAACAGTAACTTTTAGACTGAATTTAGCATGTTCATGAACTCAAATGAAGTTGTCTTGCTAATCATTTAAAGAAGTAAATATAAATAAGAAAAATTTCTGTTCCACCTAATGGTTAGATGATAAGTTATATCTATCTCATTAGACTACACATTGAACTTATATGGAACTCCTTAAAATATAAAAAATCTTAACAATGAAAGAAGTAAAGCAATAAAACTAATTATGCTAAGGATAATGAATATAGTGCCCTACTTTAGTCCTCTCCTCTTGTAAAAAACTTGCCCTCGATTAAGCTGAACTCTTTCATTTTAAAAACATAGATACTTTAAATATAGCTTTGTAGTGCATATTCTCTAAGTATAATGTTTTTGACTCGTGAGTTTCAAATTCTAATTTATGGTGTGTGCTAGCTAAATATAGCTTTAAATATATATATGTATATATCTAGTTCACTGGTAGTTCCTTTACACATTCTTTTGCACATTTTTATACTTTTAACATGACCTCCGTTGTGAAAAAATTATAATAATTATTAATGAATATTGTAATAAAAGAAAAACTAGAAAGAATACAAGATTTAATGTGATTTGATAATATACCTGCATTCACACGAGCACTTAGTGTTTATTTTTTTTTAGATATCAATTGCGTTGCATAATGTTTATTTATAATAGATCCTGCACCACTTAAGGTTCTAACCGTTGAAGAGTCCATCAGCCTAAAAAATATTATAAATTTTTTTAATAATACTTGTTCACAGCATCATTGAGACAATGCCCCACATCCCAACCTATCAATCATTCTTGGTAGCAAAATAGAAAATAAATCATAACGTGATAAATACCGTCATTCCTCTCTAATCTATCTATGAACTATGAACTACAAACTAGTCTGATCCAATCATTTTACATGTTCGTTATTTTCATTCAATGGACTCAGCAAATGGGCGAAATAGTCACAGTTTTGCGTGCTCACAAGGTAATACCTATAACCAGTCATTTTCAAAGTCAAGACACGCGTGTTCATGAAGTATACGTATCATCATTCATTTTCCAAGTCAAGACCGACTCTTAAATTAATTGTATGAGAGGATTTATAAATTCCTCAACGAATAAGTCAAACCTCTCTCCCATTAATTGCCTTTTTGTTATTTCGAAAGTATTTTTCCACCTTCTTATTTTCGCCATGCTTTTTTAATTTTCAATCCAATCAGTCTTTTAATTATCTTTTGTCAATTTTTACTCAGTCTTTTATACTGTTTTGATGTCTTATATGTATGATAGTTTCTCAGGTATTTTGGATTTTGGACATATATTTCTAGCTAGGTCGCTGGAAGAACGTCGACTCTGTGACCATATCCTTCATGTATCAAATTTTCCGGCACTTATTTTACATCAACCACTTGCATATGCATGCAATAGTTAAAGTTCATAAGACAATAAAAGTTCATAAGACAATAATATTTTCTCATTGGGAAAATGAATGTCTACGCGTTGGATACTTTGGCTCCTTCAAATTATGACATTACTCTGTAATAATGCTACAAGTAAATGTTAAGGGCTTGAGATAAGAGGAGTTTATTTTTCGTCACCGTTACTCTTTTAACAATGTCGAAACAATCTTTTTAGTGAATTCTGTTGCCGGTGGAAGTTCAGTTAATTTGTATAGTATGGCTTGTTTCCCGTTTTTCTTCTATTGGGTTTGGCTTGTAGCAGGTCATGAGCCCCCTGCTTTTTTGCTTTCCGACGAATATAATCTTTCATTCATCAAAAAATCAAAAGAAGAAGAAATTATTTTTACCTCAGCCATGAATGACTTTTTCTCGGCTGCGAAGAGCCCAAGACCTCAGATTTGCAGTTCATAAAATCAACTGAAGAGCTTATTTCAATGTTTTTTGGTGCATTAATAGATAAATATATTAAAGTAGGGCAATATTGTGTAATCTTCAAACCCATCATACCACAGAAAAAAAAAGAAGATCAAGTAAAAGTTGAGAGTGCTTAGTTTTTGCATAACATTTATTTGCAGTACAAGTTGCTTGAACAAAACAGGCACTTAAACAGGTTTTGACTGTTTGTTTCCGAAGGGCCACGCCAGAAGATTAAAATCACAAATATCATAGAAATTTTATTTGTTTGACTACTTAAACAACCTGGACATGATCCACGTTACTCCCGTTTAATGTTAATCTCAACCTATGTCATAAGTCACAACTGCTTCGATGAAAATAATAAGAAACAATTTCGTGGAAAGTATAGTTTTCCAATTCAACATATTGGAAAAGTTTTTGAGATGAATTTAAATGCTGAATACTTTTCCAATTCAACATATTGTGTTTCATATATCAGCTAGCTAACCCTCTCCTTCTCTACAATCACCCATCTCGCAGACTAGCTCGCTCTCTACACATACCAAGACATACATTTGATTCCCTGAAAACTCAGGTTTCTTTCGTGTCTAGAATGGGGTCTCAAGGAAAGACTCGATATTTGACAATAATACTCCTTGTTACCTTTATTTTGTTATCATGTTCTAACCTAACTGCTCCTAGGGCTCCATGCATATATGACCCCAAAGATGGTAAGTGCAAAATCGGTGAACCTGCAGCTACAAAGTTTGATGGAGGGAGTAGTTAGGAGAGGTGGTTTGACCTCCTCGTATGATGAATGAGTAATCGTTTATCCTTCTATTAGTTTGAAGGCATGGCTATTTAATTTATCCATGGCAATTATTTATGTGTCCTTCGCTGGTTTAGGTTCCTTACTATTGCCATGTTTTCTTTTAATTTGTACCCATTAATTCTTCAACTTGCGTTGTTTTGCCAATGTTATGTTATTAATAAAGTTTCTTCATTTATCTAAAGAAAAAAAAGCTAGCTAGTTGTGTATTTACAAGTTTTTTTTAGAAGTCGACATACTTGTTATTTATTAATATCTTGATACAAATATTTGGAATTGAATCTTTAAACATTTTGTAGATACAAATATTAGGGAGTCGACATACTTGTTGGTTGTTAATATCTTTGATTTGCCAATGATATCATAGCCAGCAAAATGAGCGAACCTGATACCAAATATAGCAACTGATCATAACTTTACCAGTTTGAGTAAAATCCAAAGATATTACGTACTGGTGCAAAAGTAGTGATAACAGCAAACAGCAAAACAACAGCTGAGGAATTGAAGGCAGGAAAGCAGCAACCCAGAATAACAACCGCGGGTGTGAATCTGGAAGGTCGTATACTAATAAGGAAGAAGAAATCAACAAAGATAATTGCAATATGTTCAAAATCAACATGCCTGCAACCTGTAATATTTGCACATTCACTTTTGATATTATGTTTAGAGTTCACAAAGGGTACTGTGATTTTTCGTTTGCACATTGTTCGATCCATCTGTTCCTTTATCTTCTTCAAACTAGACAAGAAAAAAACTACTAGCATATTTCCAAGGATTGACTAACAAGCATACATAAGTAAATGGGCCTTTGATTTTCTTCTCCAGAAATGATTATCTACAGCCATTGCCATTGTATCCTTGGAAATAATCAATGGAGAAAATATTTGTTGACTCCACAGAATAGCAGGTGATTATCTACAGCAATTAGTGTTTATTTTTATTAGATATCAATTGCGTTGCATAATGTTTATTTATAATAGATCCTGCACCACTTAAGGTTCTAACCATTCAAGAGTCTATCAGCCTAAAAAATATTATAAATTTTTTTAATAATACTTATTCACAGTTTCATTGAGACACTGCCCCACATCCGGGGGGGGGGGCCTGCAAGATTTTTTTATAATTTTATAATTATATATAAATTGCCATGATAGGCTGATGAAAGTTCAAAGACAGAAAATTCAGCTTTTTCAAAAACTTACAAGTAATAGGATGTAAAGTGCCTACATGAAAGGAAAAAAAGAAAAAAATTAAAAAAAAATATAAAGTGATTAATATTTTTTTTTGATCTTTTCCCTGCCTATAGGCTTTAAATTACAAACCTAATATAAATAGTTGTAAACGCAGGTTAAAACAAAAACAAGAATGAAGATGCACATTACAAACATAATTTTTGTGTGGAAAGATTGAAGCAGAGTTGTTTAATTTATCTTCCTGGAAACAAAACAAGATAATTGAATATCAATAACTCAAATTTAAAATATATTTTTATTTTTATTTGAGATATTTATTAAGAATTTGATGAGATTATTTTATAATTTTATAATTTTTTTTTTCAAATTTGCTAGTTCTAACAATTATTTTTTGAATTCTTGTTATAGTGATTTTTTTTCTAATTAATTAGATATATTTTATTGGTTTGTTTTGATTATGCATGTATTTTTTTATGTTTTGTTTTTAGCAGAGCCACTAAAATTATCAATTTTTTCTCACAATACATATTTTGATTTTAGGTTGAACAATGAGCAAAATAAGAAGAATTGATTTTTTTTGAAAGAAAAAGAAAAAATATTGATAATTCACAGCCTAGTGAACCACCTTCAAGTAATGTTGAAGTTATGGTTGAGCAACCTCAATGTGCTTCAATTTACGAAAAACATACATTGATTAGTGAGGAGCCTTTTACTATAATCGACATTGCTCATTTAATTAGAGATCAAAGCAATCATCCTCAAATTTGGGAATACCAGGTTAATCAACAAGATGAAATTCAAAGGGCATACATTAATTTGGGGCAATATCAACCTTTGATGTCTGAATATCCGCTGACTAGTAAAAAGCATCCTTGTCGATTTCAGTCTTATTGGTTCAAAAGTTATTCGTGGCTTGAATATTCAAAGAAAAATACTGCATTTTGTTTTCCTTGCTATTTATTTCCAAGTAAACCATCTGGAAAGCCAGGATCAGACACATTTACTGTTATAGGATTTAATTGTTGGTAAAAAGTTAATGATGGGGAACGATGTGCTTTTTTGACTCATATGGGAAAAAGGTCCAAATTCAGCTCATAGATTTGCTACCAGGTGCATGGAAAATTTGAAAAACTAGTCATATCATATTGAGAAGGTAGTTAAGAGGCAAACTACTTAAGAAATTCAGAGTAATCGATTGTGTATTAAAGCTTCAATAGATATTGTTCGTTGGCTCACATTTCAAGCATGTGCTTTTACAGGGCATGATGAACGTCTAGAATCAAAAAACCGAGGTAATTTTCTTGAAATGAGGGAACTTTTAGTATCATACAATGAACAAGGTGCTTTTATTTTGGATAATGCTCCATAAAATACTAAATATACCTGACATTAAATTCAAAAAGAAATTTTACATGTCTTTGCTAGAAATGTTCAATCTTCAATTCATCAAGAGATTGGCGATGTAAGATTTTGTTTAATTGTTGATGAAGCTCGAGATGAATTTAGAAGAGAGAAAATGGCCCTTGTTATTAGGTTTGTTGATAAAAGTGGATTTATATGAGAACAATTTTTTGATATAGTTCATGTCAAAGATACAATGGCTGCAACTCTTAAGGAAGAGATTTCCTTTGTTTTATCTCATCACAATCTTGATGTTCAAAATATTAGGGGTCAAGGGTATGATGATGCTAGTAATATGCGTGGAGAGTGGAATGGTTTGCAAGCTTTATTCATTAATGATTGCCCTTATGCATATTATGTACATTGCTTAGCTCATCAATTACAATTGGCTTTTATTGTTGCAGCTAGAGAAATATCTGATGTTCACACTTTCTTTCAGAATTTAATTTTTATTAGTAACATTATTAGTGCTTCTTGTAAGCATAATGATGAATTACAGGCTTTCCAAGCAGCTACAATGGAACATTTAGTTGATATTAGTGAGATTGAAACAGGCGAAGGAGTTAATCAAGTAGGTGGTTTGTAATGACCTGGAGATAGTAGATGCAGTTCACACTTCAAATCAATTTGTAGTTTGATAAAAATGTATGGGGCAACTTGCTTGGTTCTTGAAACATCGCTTTAGATAGATCTACTTATTCTCAACGTGGAGATGTGACCTTTTCATTTAAGTTGCTAATGTCATTTGATTTTGTATTCATCTTACATATAATAAAGGATGTTATGAGAATTACTGATATGTTTTGCCAAGCCCTACAACAAAAATCTCAAGACATTTTAAATGCTATGCATTTGGTGACTACCATAAAGACTTCAATTCAAAAGTTAAGAGATGATGGTTGGAAAACTCTTTTAGAAGAAGTGACATCATTTTGTAAACATCAAGACATTGAAGTTCCTGATATGGATGCTTGTTTCTCTAGTGTGGGAAGATCTCGCCGTAAACAAAAATCAATAATAGTTGGACATCACTACCGAGTTGATATATTTACATCTATCATTGATCAACAATTGCAAGAGCTCAATAATAGATTCAATGAGTAGGCGATTGAGCTTTTTAAGTTGAGCACAACTTTAGATCCTATAAATACCTATAAATTATTCAATATTGAAGATATATGCTTACTTGTTGACAAGTTCTATCCTCAAGATTTTTCTGACCAAGAAAAAATTCATTTGAAACTTCAGTTGCAGCATTATAAGCTTTATGTACCTAATCATCCAAAATTAAAGACCATGTCATCGATTGCTGATTTATGTCAAGGATTGGTTGAAACAAAAAAATCAACAATTTATCCATTAGTTGACAAGTTGATTCGACTTATTTTGACTCTTCCTGTTTTGACAACAACTACTGAACGAGCTTTCTTAGCGATGAAGATTGTTAAAACAAGACTTCGTAATCAGATAAAGGATGATTTTCTTGCAAATTATTTGATTGTCTACATAGAAAAAGAAATTGTTGAAAGATTCACAATTGATATGATAATAGATGATTTCTATTCTATGAATGAACGATGAGAACAATTAAAATAAAGATGTAAGAATCATTCTTTATTATTTTTTACTTTATTTCAAAGTTTATCAAACATAAATAATGTTTCGCTTTAACTAATGTTTCTTATATACTTTGTGTGTTTATATTTGATAGGTATAAAGACCAATAGCATAAACGTGATGGATACATCATGAAGATGAAATTAACTTCATTACTTTGACTCAATTTGATATTACTCCAAACCTTTTTACCTTATACAAATATCATTATATGTTAGTAATAAGTTATTTAAATAAAACTAAATCATGTGTTTTTTTTTACAACTCATGTATAATAAATTAAAATAAATATTATATTTTATTATATTATTTTTGACCACCCCTAACAAATAATCCTAACTCCGCCCTTGTGCACATCCCAACCTATTCTTGGTAGCAAAATAGAAAATAAATCATAACATGATAAATACCGTCATTCCTCTCTAGTCTATCTATGAACTATGAACTACAAACTAGTCTGATCCAATCATTTTACTTGTTCGTTATTTTCATTCAATGGACTCAGCAAATGGGCGAAATAGTCACAGTTTTGCGTGCTCACAAGGTAATACCTATAACCATTCATTTTCAAAGTCAAGACACGCGTGTTCATGAAGTATACGTATCATCATTCATTTTCCAAGTCAAGACCGACTCTTAAATTAATTGTATGAGAGAGGATTTATAAATTCCTCAACGAATAAATCAAACCTCTCTCCCATTAATTGCCTTTTTGTTATTTCAAAAGTATTTTTCCACCTTCTTATTTTCGCCATGCTTTTTTAATTTTCAATCCAATCAGTCTTTTAATTATCTTTTGTCAATTTTTACTCAGTCTTTTATACTGTTTTGATGTCTTATATGTATGATAGTTTCTCAGGTATTTTGGATTTTGGACATATATTTCTAGCTAGGTCGCTGGAAGAACGTCGACTCTGTGACCATATCCTTCATGTGTCAAATTTTCCGGCACTTATTTTACATCAACCACTTGCATATGCATGCAATAGTTAAAGTTCATAAGACAATAATATTTTCTCATTGGGAAAATGAATGTCTACGCGTTGGATACTTTGACTCCTTCAAATTATGACATTACTCTGTAATAATGCTACAAGTAAATGTTAAGGGCTTGAGATAAGAGGAGTTTATTTTTCGTCACCGTTACTCTTTTAACAATGTCGAAACAATCTTTTTAGTGAATTCTGTTGCCGGTGGAAGTTCAGTTAATTTGTATAGTATGGCTTGTTTCCCGTTTTGTTTCTATTGGGTTTGGCTTGTAGCAGGTCATGAGCCCCCTGCTTTTTTGCTTTCCGACGAATATAATCTTTCATTCATCAAAAAATCAAAAGAAGAAGAAATTATTTTTACCTCAGCCATGAAAGACTTTTTCTCGGCTGCGAAGAGCCCAAGACTCAGAGTTGCAGTTTATAAAATCAACTGAAGAGCTTATTTCAATGTTTATTTGTGCATTAATAGATAAATATATTAGAGTGGGGCAATATTGTGTAATCTTCAAACCCATCATACCATAGAACAAAAAAAAGAAGATCAAGTAAAAGTTGAGAGTGCTTAGTTTTTGCATAACATTTTTTTACATTACAAGTTGCTTGAACAAAGCAGGCACTTAAACAGGTTTTGACTGTTTGTTTCTGAAGGGTAAAAAAAAAACAAAAATCAAAGAAATTTTATTTATTTGACTACTTAAACAACCTGGACATGATCCACATTACTCCCGTTTAATGTTAATTGCAACCTATGTCACAAGTCAAAGCTGCTTCGATGAAAATAATACCAAACTATTTCGAGGTAAGTGTACTTTTCCAATTCAACATGGAAAACTTCTTTTGAAATGAATTTAAATGCTGTACGTATACTTTTCCAATTCAACATATCGTGTCTCATATATCAGCTAGCTAACCCTCTCCATCTCTGCAATCACCCACTCGCAGACTAGCTCGCTCTCTACACATACATTTGATTCCCTAAAAATCTCAGTCTTCTTTCGTGTCAAAAATGGGGTCTCAAGGAAAGACTCGATACTTGACAATAATACTCCTTGTTACCATTATTTTGTTATCATGTTCTAACCTAGCTGTTACAATTACACTTGACAAGAATACTCCTGGGGCTCCAAAGGCTCCATGCAAATATGATCCCACTGATCCTAGTAAGTGCAGTATCGGTGAACCTGCAGCAACAAAGTTTGATGGGGGGGGGACTTAGGATAGGTGGTTTGACCTATCGTTTGATGAATGAGTAATCGTTTATCCTTATATCAGTTTGAAGGGATAGCTACTTAATTTATCCATGGTTTGAGTCATGGTAATTATGTATGTGTCCTTCGCTGGTTTAGGTTACTTACTCTTGCCATGTTTTCTTCTCCCAAGCTTTTAATTTGGCATTTGTACCCAGTCTTCACCTTACTTTGATTTGTCAATGTTATGCTATTAATTAATAAAGTTTCGTCACTTATCTAAAAGGAAACAAAGCTAGCTAATTGTGTATTTATAAGGTTTTTTCGAAGTCGACATACTTTTGGTTATTAATATTAGGAATTGAATATTTAAACATTTTGTAGATATCATGAGGCCAGCACATTTGTTGTGTATTTTGATCTGGGGCTTTTCAAAAGGCATACGTATAGAAATCACTATCAGATTTAATATTAGTTTTACCTTCAAAATTTTTTGTTGATATTTAAACTAATTATCTGCTGGTACATATTTTATTAACCGGCTCATAAATGCAACCAGTTTGTCAAAAAATTTTTTTTTCAGTAATAAATTTACTAATAGATTTATAGACAAAAAAAATGTGTAAAAAAATAAATTGCCCTATTTATTATGTCAATATTTCCCTTTGAAAGTTTGCTACATAATCCATAGAAATAAAATATGCAATTTCTTAGTGTTTTTATTTGTCTATTAATAAATATAATATATCACTCATGAAATACTTTTTATAATTCCATCAAGGAATTAACAATAGTACTGATATTTAAAGTAATTATTTTTCAATTTTTTAGGATATAATGAGACATGGTTTGTTGGTAACTTTATTCGTAATATTTAAAAAAGTAAAGATAAATATTCAAATAATAAAAATCAAATATATAAAAAGAAATTAAAATAATATAAGAATTAAATCTTTTTTTATAAACTTAAATATTTGTGCTTTCAAATGCAATAAATCTAAATCATCACTCCACACATATATTTTAACAAAAAATTTCATCAAACTTAGCTCACATTAAAAAATCGTCGCCTACTAGTGGTAAGGAGTCATGTGGAGGACACGAAGAAAGAGTCATAGAGCATGACCTCCATTCCAGCAAACTGGTGGGCAGCCTATCTCCCTCCATTGGGAACTTGAGTTTTCTTAAGCTACTAAGCTTGGAAAACAACAGCTTCACCAATACTATCTTCCAAGAATTAGGTCGTTTGGTTCGGCTACAGGCTCTGATCCTTGGGAACAACTCGTTCAGTAGTGAAATCCCGTACAACATTTCTCATTGCTCGAACCTCCTGAAGCTAATTTAGAGGGAAAAAATCTTACTGGCGACCTTCCTGCAGGACTTGGAACGTTATCAAAGCTGCAGGTATTTTGTTTTAGAAAGAACAATCTAGACGGCAAGATACCACTCTCTTTCGAATAATCTTTCGTCTGTCATTGAAATTGATGGAACACCTAGTAGTATTGGGTAACTGTGATGTTTTGAATTATAAGATATATGAAAAGGAAATCAAGGGCAATAGTAAATAAATAAAGAGATGATAGATATATAGAAAGTAAAAAAAAAAAATGGAAGAAGAAGAGAGAGCTGTGTTCTTAGAGAGAAAAAACAGTGTGAGGGAGAGGAGAAGAAGAGAAAAGAGGGAAAGATAAGGAAGGAGAAGGGATTTAAAGAAAAATAAGTTACAAGGGTAATATTTATGTTTTGATGTGTATAATATGTTTTTTTTAGATTTAAATTTTTATTTTTGTTTGATGTTAGGGTTTTGAAGATTTGTATTTTGGTTTGATTAATAAATTAATTTGAATGTTATAAAGTTGATTATTGTGGGCAATGGATTGTTTAGTTGAGTTTCAGAGAATGTTGATAAAAATGATGATTTTGAATTATGATTCTGTTTGAATGGTGAATTTATGTTAGAAATCAAGAGATAAAAGTAGGTAATCTGTGAAGATTCTGGGTTTGAGGTTGAAGATGATAAAATTTTGGTTTGGTCCCTTAATTTGTGAAAATTATAGTTTAGTCCCCAAACATTAAAAAATTATAAATTGGTCCTTGGAGCATATTCTGAATTTCTGAACAGAATCAAAGGTGAATTATGGGCAAAATTCCTATACAATTATGTAATTTTAACACTATGAATTTGGTCCTCCAATTTGACTATAAAAATTTGAAAAAGTTCTAGAATGGTCCTTGGAGCATAATGAGATATTCTAGAAAGAATTGAAATTAAATATGGTCATAATTTCAGTATAGTCATGGATTTATGATATTTTTAGTCTGGTCCTTTAGTTTGACAAAAGTTACAATTTGATCTTTAAAAATTTGATAAATTCCAAATTAGTCCCTAGCTGTAATATTAGTTTTTTCAAATTGATTTGATGAATAATTGAGATTTATTCAGTGAATTATTTTCAATTTTATTTTTTTTATTATAAATTAGATTTCAGAAAAACAGTTTAATTTTGAGTTTTTAGAAAAAATTACTAGTTTAGTTTAAAAACATATAGGGTTATGGAATATACCCTTGAATAAGTGTATTAAATAGGTTATATATTCTTTTGAGCAATTCTTAAATATGTCTTATTTATATTTAGATAATCCTAATATTTTACTAGCAGGACATCAGTAAGATTTCCTTTGGTATTTACTTTTGAGTATTGTTTGCTTTCGAGTCAAGTGAGTGGATAATTTTTCATATACATGATAAATATTATAAATGTTTGATTTATTAATATGAATTGAATAATACTTCTTGATAATATATATGTTGATTATTATCCTTATTATGATAAAACATAATAAATTATTGAATCTGAATTTTTGATATGAACCAGTATATATTTTGAATTGATTTTTGAATTGATAGCTTCTCATTTGATTGATATCATAAGTTAAGCCTTGAGATATGAATATGTATGTTTGATTATGATTATGAATATATGGTATGTTAGTCAAAATACCCATGCTAATATGGTAGTGTTAGTTTTTGTGCACATCATATTTGAACCCTAGTTGGTCGGGAGAGTCACCAACTTGTATGGACTAATCATTCCACAGTATAGAGCCTCATGCTTATTGTATTTTGATTTTCTGAAGAAGTTTACTTATAATATTCTTGTTATGGCTTATTTGAGAAACCTTTTTATAAGAACTTAGAGTCATAATTGTATATATATTTCTCATTATTTTATTATCTCATGTATGTATATTGAACGTAATCTATTCACTGCGTTGTTGAACTCACCTTCTCATTATTTATCTTTTTCAGGCTTATAGCTTGATGGCAGATCACTTTTGTTAGACTTTCAGAACCTGCTTTTTTTTTTGTTGTAATTTATACATTTTTCTTTATGTCTAATTAGTGTTTCAAAATTAAGAATTTATATAAACTCTTATATTAAGACAATTAAATTATATTATGAAGTTAGATTTATTGTTACTATTGTGTTGAATTCTAATTGAGTTATTTAAAGAATGAGCTGTATAAAACCTTGCCTATATACTGGTTATGGATTTAGAAATCCGGTCATGACAAAAATTAAAAACCGTGACAAAAACTGAAAACATTGAACTTATTTTCACGGCTCAAATAATGAGTGGTACAATCCCTCCTTTCCTATACAATATTTCTTCTCCCATTCATTTCTCTCTGCCTTGTAACCATTTTCATATTACACTTCCTAACATTGGCCTAACTCTTCCAAATCTAGAGTTTCTTTGCATTCACAACAATCAATTAAGTGGACAATTCCCAGGACACTCTTAAATGCTCTAAAATTTACTGAGATTTGTCTTTCACGCAATGAATTCACTGGCAAAGTTCCCCCTTGAGCAAGCATTCCTAATTTGAGGGGTGCTGCCTGACATCATTAGCAACTTCTCAACAGAGCTCTAGAAGATGACATTCGGAAGCAATCAAATCCAAGGAAGCATTCCCGATGGCATTGGAAATCTCATAAGCTTGGCTACTTTAGTTTTGGAGAGAAATCATTTGACTGGCAGCATTCCAAATTCTTTTGGTAAATTACAAAATTTAGTTGATTTCCTTCTTAGTGAAAACAAATTATCAGGGAGCATCCCTTCTTCTTTAAGGAACATCACCTCGTTGATGAAAATTAATTTTCATCAAAATAGTTTACAGGGAAGCATCCATCCAAGCCTGCGAAACTGCAGGAACTTGTTGCTCTTGGGTCTCTCCCAAAACCATCTCAGTGGTCCCATACCAAAAAACGTCTTAGCATTTCATCCTTGTCACCGTTTGGGTCTGTCTGAAAATCAGCTGTCTGGTTCCCTTCCCTTTGTTGTCAACGCGTTTGGGTTTATCTGAAAATCAGCTGTCTGGTTCCCTTCCCTTTGAAGTTGGCAAGTTAAAGCATCTTGGATACATGGACATCCCCAAAAACAGGCTATCAGGGGAAATTCCCGCAAGTCTTGGCAGCTGCGAGAGTTTGGAACATTTGTCTTAGGATGGGAACTTCTTCCAAGGCCCCATTTCCGAGTCTTTGAGATCTTTAAGAGCACTTCAAGATCATAATCTCTCTCGTAACAACTTGACTGGCCAAATTCCCGAGTTTTTGAGAGATTTCAAATTCACAAGATAAACTATTAATATTTAAAATATATAAAATGTATATTAAATATTATATCCTTACTGAGTTTATTGAACTCACCCCTTATTTTTAATATTATTTTAAGTTTTTAGTTTTTGATAGCAGGTATACTTTGTTGAGTGTTTCTATTTCTTCAATTTTGGTTGGTATACCTTGCTTGTTTTGTGAGGTTTTTATTTTTTTTTGATTCGATGTCTTAGATACTTCACTATTATGTTATTTTAATTAAGTTTGAATTTTGACAATGTAATAAGTATTATGAATTATTTTTTTTGTTTTAATTAGTGATGAAGAGTTTTGAACCAACTTTTAGGTTCATCAATTTTGAATAATATAATATTTCTGAAGATTATAAAATGTTGTGTATTTTTGAATAACTTGTTTTGTTAATATATCTATTTTAAGACTTAACATAGTTGAGATATCTTTTCAACACTGCTTTTGCATTGTCAATCTCAAACCTGGGATTCGTGTCGTGGTAGGATCTGTCGTTTAATGACCTTGAAGGTGAGGTGCCTATGCACGGTGTTTTTAAGAATACAAGTGCGGTTTCGATTGCAGGGAACAAGAATCTTTGTGGAGGAATACTTCAGTTGAATCTGCCCCCTTGCAGATCCAAGTCAACAAAGCCAAAGTCTTCTACCAAACTGACATTGATAGTTGCTATTCGTTTTGGCTTTATTGGATTAATCTTCATCGCATCTTCTTTATTTTTGTGCTGCTTGAAAAAATCGTTGAGAAAAACCAAAAACGAGTTGTCATGTGAAATGCCATTCCGAACAGTAGCTTACACAGACCTCCATCAAGCAACTAATGGATTCTCTTCTGGCAATTTGGTTGGTACTTGCATTTGATGGAGTGATTGTTTCTGTGGAAGTATCCAACTTGCTAAGCGAAGGAGCTTCCAAAAGCTTCATGAGAGAATGTGCAGCCTTAAACATCAGGCACCGGAAACTTGTCAAATTATTATTTGCATGTGCTGGCGTTGATGTTCAAGGTATTGATTTCAAAGCTCTTGTTTATGAGTTCATGATCAATGGAAGTCTAGAAGAATGGTTGCATCGAATCCATACATTGGACCTGGAAGTGCATCAGCAAAAAAATCTTGATCTCATTCAGAGGTTAAACATTGCAATTGATGTGGCTAATGTGCTCGACTATTTGCACAACCAGTGCAAAATGCCTATTGTTCATTGTGATCTTAAGCCAATTAATGTTCTTCTCGATGGAGATATGACTGCTTATATTGGGGACTTTGGATTGATAAAGTTCCTTTCTGAAGCATCCTGTCAGTCATCTGCGAGTCAGACAAGATCTGTTGGATCATCGTCGGCTATGCAGCTCCTGGTAACATATAACTCTAGAGGGATACATATTCCATTATTTACAAGTTTTCTCTATCATTTTATCTCCAAGCTCATAAACAACTCTGATTAATTAACCATTCAAACAAACTGACTGCAGAGAATGGCATCAGAAGTTAGGTGTCAACTTTCGGGGATGTATACAGCTATGGCATCCTACTGCTGGAGATGAGTACTGGAAAGAGACCTACTGATAGCATGTTCAGGGATGGAATAGAACTTCACAGTTAAGTTAAAATGGCGTTACCTGACCGTTTAGTTGATGTCGCGGACCCAAAACATCAGACAGAAGTTGATCACGGAAGAGGCACTGATCAAATCGTGGAGTATTTGATTTCAATCAGCAAGATAGGAGTGTTTTGCTCAGAAAAGTTTCCTAAAGAGAGAATGGACATTAGCAATTTTATAGCTAAATTGAATCGAACTAAGGCCAATTTTCTTTGAAGACATGGACTGTATCCTACTAGAAGTTTCTTGCCCTATAGTGTCCAGACGACTTCTAAGGGAATGTAAGACATGAGGAATGGAGTCTAAATATTGTAACTTGCTTATTTGCATCGGCATGAATCCTAGCTAGCTATGTTGGGGAATCCGACCGGTGATGTTCTGATACTTGCTCATAGGAGGAGAAACACACTGACACAATATTTAACGTGGTTCGGCAAAACCGCCTACATCCACGGGAGAAGTTAATATATTTAGAGATTGAGAAAGAATTCAAAACAAATACATGGAGGAGGAGGATTACACCTTCTCATACTCAACTCTAGCTCTATTTGCTGCACTTGCAGCTGCTGCAATATCCGAAACGTTAAGGTCAAATCTTTTTTTTTTTAAGCGGTAAAACCAGCCAATTGATTTTTTTATATGATTTTTTTTTTAGTTTTTCAATAATAAAATCTAAATTTGTTACCTTTGCTTGCTAGCTCCCCAGCAACGGCGCCAAAATTGCTTGACCACTTTTTATGATCGGCTT
>SRLM01001244.1:0-27587 GCA_015708895.1 Populus ilicifolia | reverse complement strand
AACAAGATAACAAATATAAAACATGTTAGTATTAAACATTAAAGTCCATATTAAGTTTATACCATACTTATTCTTACACCATTAGTGTAACCTTTTCACCTTAACATAATTAACTTAGCTAGACATAATGGAAGAAAGAAAAATGGATAAACAAAATAAGAACATAAATAAGATAAGAGTTAACAAAGCAAAGGAAAGGAAAGGAAAGGCAAGGCATAAACTTGATATTAATGAAAACAAAGTATAAAGAATACAAAGAGAGAAAACAAGAGCATGATCTTGATCTGGACACCAAGATGCCTAAATGCATGGCAAATACCTCCTTTTATAGGCCAAAATTAGGAACTATTGATTTGATGACTAATTGATGAGTAGATGGTCGACCCTTGACTTAGTGACAATCCTTATCTTCTATTGTCTGCCCAAAACATCATTGATGATGTCAAAATTAGAGCCGCTTGAAAACATGAAAGTTCTAGGCAATTGTCTTAGCTTTCTTGTGTAAAAAATCCAGCTCATTTCAACTTCTAGAACTCCAGATATAGCCAAAATACTGAACAGTGCTCGGGCTGGATGACAGATTCGGGCTTCTTTGTTGTTGCAATAATTTGGACTTGAAAATGGCCTTTTTAGATCTTGGGCTCCATATGAAAGTTGTAGACTTATGCCTTACCTTTCCATCCATATAAAGTATACCTAAATCTGAGTTCTATAGCTCCAGATATGACCCAATTACCGAATAGTGTTCTGGTTTGGATTGCACCGACATCTCTTTTCTAAGTTTGATATCTCTTTACCTTTTCAATTGAAATTCTTAAAGTCATCAATCATTCTTTTCATTTATGTGATAGGCCTGCATTTAAAATGAACATTTACCACAAATTAAAGGTATCTTATATTATTAGATAGATTATTATAAAACGTACTTTAGTTAAGGAGTTATTGATACTTTAAATGCAAAATGATGATATAAAACCATGATAAAAATGCACTTTTGAGTACTAATCAGTTTACTTTTAGCCTAAATTTATATCTTTTCATTGCCTGAGAAAATAACTTTATTCTATATAGTTTTAAAATTTAGAATGTGATCTTTTTACATTATCCAATCATGCATGCTTAAAGGTTTTTACAAGTTGTTTGTGTCTTTTTATTTTTTAAGCTTTTTAGGAGTTTGATTGTATTTTCAATAAGTCAAAAATATTTTTTAGTTATTATTTATCTAGTTTTTGGTAAATGTCACTTGTTTTGCTCTCAATTATGTTATTTTGGTTTATGCTTGCTAATAAAAGTATGTTTAAGTATATAAAAATTATTTAAACCATATATCAAATATCTTTTGGTCAAAATTTAAATAAAATTTAAATAAAAGTCTTTGACATGACCTTTTAATACCCTATTCAATTTTGTATTTTCTTCTGAGTGATGAACTTTTATTCCTTAACTTTACATTTCTATTTCTAAAGTGGTGAATGAATTTATATCTTTTTATATGTTTAGAGTGGTCAATTATTTACACGCGTATCTCTTTGATTCTATATGTTAAAATGATGAACATAAACTGTTTTTTCTTGAGTGAACTACTTCATATCTCTATCATCCCTGTATCGATGATAAAGATTTGAAATGATTGCATCTTTCTAAACGTCTATGTAACCCTTTATAGATAAAGGTGAAAGTAGAGAGGAGTTCAAGGGGATAAGGAGTAAAGGAAGACCTAAAATGATGTAGATAAAAGAGATATCGAGAGATTTAAAAGTTATGCACATTTGGTCCATGATAATTTGAAATAACATAAATTGATTAATTTAGATACCTAAGTTTAACATTGATACTCTGTTGATATAAATTATTTTGGCTTAATTTATCTATAAGGATAAATAGTCAAAGTGTAATATCTTTGCTTTTTGGTCCTTCCAGAATGATAGCTGTAAAACACCCTTATTGCATCCAAATTCCTTCATGAGAATAAGAAAGTAGAAGATAAACGAACAGGAAATCAAGCAGTTACATTTAATAGGGGGGCAGAAGCCATTCCACTATTCAACAACATATGAAGAAAGAATGATAATCCTGGAAAAAGCATTTTGAGATGCATGGAAAATGCTAATTGAACTTCAATTTCAAGGAGCTCTACAAAAATAGCTCAAAGAAAACATCAACAAACAGATAGTGTGAAACCTGCTAGCTAGAGGGTTCAGAAACAATTAATGGCCACTTCTAATTAGAATAGCATACCATCATGAGCAATCAGCCTTGGAATGTTGCAGCAGAGTGACTGCTCATGATGTTATATCATTCTCTGAAACTTTGAAACGGCCTTGGAATATTATTACATCGGTCAAAACCCTCCTCCGATAGCTGGAGCCCAATAATCGGCACCATTGTCACTTCCAACATGCTGAGTACAGGACACGGGAACCAAGCACAGTCCTCTACTCCTCATGTCCTTTGGCTGGTCTTGATTATCCTGCAAATATGATCCAATAAATATATACACATAAATTTTAATAAAAATGTGCAAAGGTATTAACTAATGCTATATTCTTGTAAACAAACTCTTCAAACTATGTAGCTAATCTATAGACCAAAACGTGTTTTATATTAATGTAAAATAAGTCAAATGAAGGAGAAATTACGTTTATTAATTAGTATGAAGATATTAGACAAAGAAAAGGAAGCTTCTTGTTAGGAGCTCCTTTATGTTTCCAGGCCGATGTCATTCAACAGCTTAATGGAAATTAAAGAATAGAAGAGAAAAATAATATATATAAACATTATCCATCTTTCCCAATGCGTCTTTGATTCCCAACTAATTAGTAAACCTAAAGTAGTCCCAGATTATGCTCTTAAGTTGATATATATATATATATGCATAAAGCTAGGAACCTTGCTCTTTCATTGCTAGTCATTATATGAATACTAAAATGCTAGTTTTAAGCATATATGCTTTCCGCATACAAACTATCCCTAGTTGCTTTTATAGAGGTGATGGATACAATAAAGCTAGCGATACCTGATGCATGTCTTCAGAAAATGCACAATTTCTTTCTTCTTGAACCTAACAAGAAAATCCTCCCCCCCCGTTAGTTAAACTATCGTTATTTTTTAAACACAATTAGCCACACTTGCCTAGTCACACGTGAGCATGTAAGGAGAGAGAGAGGATCTTGGTACTCTTGCATTGGGAATGAGGAACAGTTGTATATACAAGTACTTACAGATTGTTGCTGGTTCCTCATATTTGGTGAGGCAGTGCCCATGTAAGGGGAGCTAAGAGCCTGCAAAAATCAAGGGGGTGGAGGAGCCAGAAAAAAAAGAGAGAATAAGAGATTTTACAACTTCCATAACTAAAATATTATTAGAAAAGGAAGGACTAATTGAACACTTTAACTGCATGCTTCTCACTGATTCTGAGCTGCTTGCAGAGAATATATATTAGATGTCGAAGAAAAATCACCTCAATTTGACCCTGAAGGAATCTGATATACCCAATAGCTTCTAACAAGACTGAAGCTGTGTCAGTCTGCAAAAGAGGAACATATCATCATACCCCAAGTCATCTTTTTTATCTTCTTTAATGTTAAAAGGAGAGAGCCAAACGACTAAAGATAAAGGGCAACAGAGAGAAAAGTTTGATCAGTGCAAAATTTAAAAGGAAAAAATAAATGAATCTGCTTTTTGTTTTTTAACAAATAAAAAAAAAACTTATTGTTCATAATTAATTCTTTCTGTTTAGTTTGCAGATCAGGAAGTGGGGGTTTTATTGTGTATTTACCTTTCCAAAAGGGGAAACCATTTGGTGAAGAGCTGTTATTCTATCACCTAACTTCTCCTTCCTCACCTGACTCCATGGTAAAAAAACTATATTAGAAAATCATAGAGCACTAGCTAGGTTTTTGATAAAACTATCATATTTTTTAATAGAAGAACCATAGCAGAAGAATCACACATGCTCAAAGAAATAGACAATCGAGAAAGACACCAGACGCCCACAGACACAAACAGGCAAGCGCGCGCACATCGACAGAAAGTGAGAGAGATTCTGTGTCATATCACCTTAAGAGGTTGGCTTGAAGAGGGCTGAACCCTAGCCTTCTTACACACTCCACCAGTGGCTGTACTGTTACACTAGCAGAAAAGGGGGAAAAAACAGAAGAAAATTGAGAAACCCAGGTGAAGAACTAACCGAGAGCTGGCTGGCTAGAATTTATATGATTCAACAATTGATCATAGATATACGCTATGAAAATGGAGACTACATATATATATATATATATAGATATAGATATAGATATAGATATAAAGAGAGAGCTTAATTACTCCAATAACTTTACTGAAGTTTGTTTTCTATATATATTACCTCAGATGACTGATCTGGATGCTGATTTGCCCCCTCTGCCTTGTTGTAAGAGAAGTCTAATATACTAGTACTACTACTTAAACTTGTGACGCAAGACCTAGGGGAAGAGACCGGCATCGCTTGTGGCCAAGCTGTGGGCCTAGCTGCCTGAAAGTCTTCTTCTCCATGACCATATAAGTTGCTATTGTGGGAAACCTCTTGCTTTACATCAGCATCTAAAGAAATACTTGGAGACGGATTTAAGATTTGGTCTTCCCAATTTTCCAACTTTTTAGGCTGAAATTGACTCAGACCGTACCTATCTTCATCTCCTGACGAGCCACCCCTGACAAACAAATAACCAAATTAATGAAAGCTTAAAATCCAGGTCAAGATGATCTGTGATTAGCATGACTGCTAGCTGTATACAAGGAAAAATCCAACAGACACTCAATATAAAGATATTTAAGGAGCCAAATGTCTAGATCAAAAATCTATTGAAAACTCATGTAATATGTGAAAGGCTTTGAACTTTTAGGAAAAGAAAGGACAAAAATCCAACAACCAAGAAAAAGGGAGATAAGAAAGATAGTGTGAAACAAAACTGAAATATGATTAGTGGAATAAAAATTTAAATTAATCTATGGATTAAGTGTAGCATGTTACGTATTAACAAGATAAACTAGCGAGAGAGAGAGAGAGAGAGATACAAAAGTAGTTGGCTCCATGACTGTGGAAGCTCTTGGTTATCAGGCAGAGAATTCAAAGGGAATGGAGAGGATCCAAGTACATATTGGGAAGGGAAGGTAGATGGAGAAGATGATAACAAAGCAGAAGGTTGCTGTGAAGGTGGATGCATGCTCCACCAGCTAGGGTTTCCTGCCATCGTTAGCTTTGCAGTGATGATCCTCTGTAAAAAACACACTTCAATTCATGCCTTCAAAAGAGAACCATAAAAATTTAAAACTTTTCCCCTAGCTCTTTTTTTTCGCTTTCTTGATCACTTTGTCATATTTTCTCGTTTATGCACCCATAAAAGCCCTTTGCTAAAGCTTTGAGTGCCTGTTTGCTTTTCTCAGATGAGGCTGAAGAAAACTTGAGCCTTTGTCCTCAAAGAATTTTTATAGAAATGTGGGGTTAAGGAGCTTTACATGTCTCCTTCTCTTTCCTTCTTCTTTCACTCATGTAATGTTCTTTTTTATTCCCTCTGCTTTAGCTTTATTATAAAGTGGGGCAAGAAAAGCTAGTGGGCAGTGTCTTCAATCCATAAACTAATGGTTTTGTACCAGCTCCCTTGATTTGGGGTAGTACATTGGGATTAATTGTATTGGGAGATAGATATAGGAGAGTTAGAGTGGGATTAGGGTATAAGGACAGTATTTATCAATTTGATATTTATCATGCTTTCTCTTTGCAAGTGCAATAATGCAGGTGAGCGAAGAGAAACACCAAATCTATGTAGACCCAACAATTTCACTACAATGCGAAAGGCTTATTGGAAAAAGTTTTTACCCCACACCTCATACGATATGTACTATCATATATATAATATCACTCAAGCTGCTGCTTTATATTGTGTTTATGAGGTTGCTTTTTGCACATTCCCAAATTGTTATGCGTTTGTTTCAGTCGAAGAAATTTCCATGAATTTGTGCACACATGATCCCGTCTGCGCCTTAGTAATCGAACCCAAGAAAATTAAATACATTCATCAAGTTTAAGGATGTCTCATGCTCCAGCCTTCTTCTAATGATATTTTGGTCAGAGGCTTATAATGTGCGCCCCCGACGTGTATCATGCTTTACATTTTAGGCAGGACACTATATTATGATTGAAGTACTGCAATATAAGTTATATATATATTCAGGATATAGGATAAGCAGAAAGTGAACGTGTTCAGATGCTGCGAAATTAAATAGCAATGTGATCTTGGATCATATGATTTGTTGCCTTGAAGCATGAAAAAAAAAAAAAAAACTTATCAGATAGCAAAACCTTGTTCCAGATGATTTCAATGTTAATGATAATGCAACGGTGAAAATCATAGCATATTGGCAATCCTTAGACTGAAAAAAAAAGCATTAACAGGCCCACAAATTGAATGTAAATGATGCAGCTGCCCGCGGTGTAATTTATAGTCGATCCAAAATACAAGTGTAACAGCAGCAGTTATTAGAAATTGGTGTACAAATATTATTATACACTCCTATACATACATACATATACTGAGATAAGTCTATGTATATTAATATTTGCAGGTGCCGTTTCAGACAGTAGGAGGGGCATACATAAAGTGATGAGTTTGGAGAAATATACATATAATGGAACTTGCACTCAAAGATCATGTTTGACCTCAAAGAAATTTGTATCCAATATAAAATTAGCACTTGAAAAAGTTTGTGAATTCATCATATGAAATAGAAAGCAATGATGATGGAAAAACTTTCCTAGGAGTATTGAATGCCTATGTCATCCTCTTTTCCTTACTAAAATACTCATATAATCATTATCCACTAATTCATAATTTATTATTTTTAAAAATTATAAATGGATAGTACCAATAAATAAATAAATATAATCAATTTAATTACCATTTAATTATGAAGCTATAAGTCCTAGTTCATGCCAAAGTGTGAGATTCATTAAATATAATTTATTTTAGACTAGTGTTACAACTCAATTTTTGACCTCTCAAAAATTATAAAAAAAATAAAAAAAAAACTATTTAAAAAAATCTTTCAAAAAGAAGAATTAAAAGAAAAAAATTACATATTACAAATAGCAATGAAATTATAAAGAAAAATTGAGAAAATAATTGAAATTAGCTAAATAATAAAAAAATAAAAAATTGAAGACCAAATTGAAAAATAGCCAATATTGAAGAACAATTTTAAATGCAATCATGGATAAAATTGAAAGAAATATTAAAACAAAATAAAATTGGCAAAAATAAAAAAACCAGGACCAAATTCAAAATGCGCCAACATTAAGGGACCAATGTGCAAATGTGAAAATTATAATTAAATAAAACAACAAGATTTGATATATATATATATATATAAGACTTTGTGTCATGCATTAATTAAAGAAAATGTAATGCATCAATAAGAGGTTGTTTCTTAATATGTACTTTGTCAATTCTCAGTCGAAAACACATAAAAGGTACATCTTAGTCTTGAATGACATGTATTAAGTTTAAAATAAAAAAAAATACTTTTAAAATTATATCTCATGATTTCTTTGAAACAATTAGATTTGAAATGACATGATCCTTAAAATTCATAAGTTGATTCCAAAACAAGAAAGTGATTTTTAAACAAAAGAGATCAATTATTAAATTTGCAAAGTCCTTATCAAAAATAACATTTATACTTTTTTTGAGTTATTCTTGAAAAGTTGAGCAGCCAAGAGGTAATGCAGTCCATCTTGAGAGGGACAACAAATAATATTTAGATCAGTTAAAGGGCAAAGAAGCAACTATGATAATAATAATCAAATGATGATTCATCAAAATTTATCAAAGATTTGTCAAAGATATGAGTGGCATATGACAATGAGAAGTGCTTCTTAAAGATAATTAGAAAAACAAGCACACCTAAATTAAATGAAGGAAACTTTTCTCAAAGACAATAGACTACTTAATGAATTTAGGCAGTATTTGAGAGTAAAGTTGTATTTAAAGGGCATCTTTATAGCCAAAGATCCAGTCTATCCTTTTAAAGGATGGCTATAATACATGAAAATTATTATCACATGAATGCATTAGTTAAAGGCAATTTACAACGATCATTAACAGATTATTTGATAAACTCCTTCAAATAAATATGAATAATGAAGCGTTATTTTTCCTTTAAAATATAAATAAGTGGGAAATAGTGCAAGAACACTATAATTGGAGGGCATAATCCAACCAGGAGAAAATTTCATGGCTAAAAAAATTTGTCACTTATTAAAGAATTTTTAACTAAATAAGGCTTCATTAGTAATCTCTACATTTTAATCATGTCATCAAGAATCTTAACATTTCAACAATGCCATTAGAATCTCTAATTTAAACCCAAATTCTCAATCTTTACCTTGTGATTAGAAATCTCAAATTTGAAAATTGTTAAAAAAAAAATCTCATATTGGACCTTTTTATTAGGAAATCCCTAATTCAATTGTGTCGTCAAAAAATCCACATTTAACCTTGCCATCAAGAAATCCACATTCAACCATGTCATTAGGATTCTTAATTTTTAATGTTTTTATTAAGAAATTCATTGTAAATTTATCATTAGAAATCTTACATTTAACCTACATGAGGAATCTCACATTCAATCCTTTTATCAGAAAATCTAAAAAATTAACCCTATCATCAAGAAAGACAGGTGTCTAACTTTGCAATCAGGAAACACTAAAAAATTAACCCTACTATTAGGAAATGCAATTAGAAAACATCAAAAAAATGTAGCCATATTATTAAGAATCTTCACATTTTAACTCTATCATTAGGAATCTCCACATTTCAATAATGTCATAAGGATCTCTAATTTTAAACCTTGTTATTAGAAATTCTCAATCTTTACCTTGTCATTAAGAATTTTAAATTTAAAAATTGTTATAAAATAATCCCCTGTTAAACCATGTTATCAAGAAATTCACATTTAACTTTATCATTAAGATTTTTAATTTTTAACATCGTCATCATGAATCTCACATTCAACCCTCTCATTAGGAAATCCAAGAAATTAACCCTATCATCGAGAAAAACTAGGGTCAACTCTACAATCAAATTGACCCAACCATTAGGAAGGACATATGTCAACCCTACAATCAGAAAGCATCAAGACAAACATTAACCCTACAATCAAAAAGTTGAACCTAGCAATCAAAAAAGGACAAGCATTAACCCATCAAGAAGTGCCAAGAAAATCAATCACGTGCAGGCTACTTGAAATATAAACCACTGGTTGGTCGCCCGAATAGAGACTATTCATAAAAAATTCTAGATAGATTTCACACCATGAGCAAGTCACCCAATCAAAAATCAGAGGCAAGTCACTTGATCATAAACCATGGGCTAGTCGCCTAAACAAAGACCATTTATAAAAAATTCTTGATATTTTTCACAACATGAACAATTTACCTGAACACATGCCATTTTATCTTTGAGTTTGTCACTCTCTAAAGTGAGTAAATTTTTAAGATGACCACTCTCTTAAAGGTCAAAATTCCAAAATTTTCCTTGAGTTTGTCACTATCAAAATGACTAGATCTTCAAGATAACTACTCCATTAAAGGTTAAAATTGTAATTTTTATTTCAGTTGATCTCTCTTTTAATGAATTTTCTTAACAAAATGAAAACCTCCAATTTTCAAGAAAAAGAAATTCAGTTTTGAAACATTTATAAAGATAACAATCTCTTGATTTTCTCCCAAATAAGGATGGCTTGCATATCTTTTCTTCTCTTTATAAAATTATTTTTAAAGTTCCTTACAAAACTTTATATTGTAAGTATTAAACTTTATATTGTAAGTATTGCAAAGAGGAGGGAAATTGTCATAACCTAATTTTTTACTTTTTTTTCCTTATTTTTTGAAAAAAAATGAAAAAATAGCAAACAATCCAAATATATATATATATATGATGTATTTGTGTTATTTTTTGAATTTTTAGTGTCTTTTTAGAAAAATTAAAATTTTAAAAATTTACATTTGATACGTTCAATTTTAATGCGCTTATTTCAAAATCATTAATTAATTTTATTGAATCGATATTGATATTATTATTTTTTTAAAATATCAAAATATAAAATCAGTAAAAAATGAAAATAAAAAATATTTGGAAATAAGGACCAGAAATATAAAAAAGGAAAATAAGGGACCATAATTTTTTAGTTTATGGGGATCAAGCAATTGGAAGGAATATAACAAGCTCGCTTTTTTTATATAAATAAGTGGTTACCACACGAAGAGAGAGGGGGGGAGAGAGTTTTAGGGAGCATTGGAAAAATAAAAGCGAAGAATTCGTTAATAAAACCGTGACCCTCTCTCCCTTAAAAAACAAGAAACCACCAAAAGAATTAATTCCTTCTATAACACACCACCGACCATCAACCTCCATGAGCACCACCGGCAACTTCCTTGTTCACCAACTTCAAAGGTCATGCGCAACAACATCCAAAAACAGCGGCACAGTAACTACAACTCCTGCTTCAACCAAGGACAGCATTTGTTAGCTAATTCACCAGTGAGCTCCGGTAGCAGTCCACCAGTTTCAGCCGCAGCACCTCATCCTCCATAGCAAGCTGTAACTGAGCTGCCACTGTAAATTTCATCCTCCACCATAAGCAGCAAAAATCTTCTTTAGCTCTCTTCAGCAGCTCCTCAAATACCTTCAGCCTTCAGAAGATATTCTTTTCAGCAAAGTGAGCAGCCCCTCATAGCAGCAGCAAAGTTTTTTCTTCGTTCAAGTCATCAGCAACTGCTCTTTCTCTACTCTAGATTTTATAGTACAGGTTTCCTATCTTTATATCTCTATAAAGGTGGTGGTAGTATACACTTCTATTTTGGACAACAACAACGAGAAGAAGAAGACGAGGAATAGCTAATCCCCAAGGTTACGTGCCTCCCAGCATCATGAGCTCATACAGTGTCGTGCCATAAAACATTTTCTTCCTACACGCGTATCTGACACACACCGCCATTATTAGAATTGATTCCCGGCATGCTCATCTTCTGCTCCGTTACTTCTAACAGGTTCCAATTTTTCATCTTCATTACTATTTGCTTGACGTAGTCCGTAATGGCATGTCATTAATTTGTCTTGAGCAATCACTCAGTTGTTGCTTTGATGCATGAATAGCTTGTGTTGTATAAATTTAAATGCCTAAGAAACCATTATTATTAATGATAATTCAAGTTTTTTATATTGATATTTACAGTGATTGAAATTTGGAATTTGTGTTGGAAACCATATTTTGTTTATTCTGCTAGTTGAGTTTTGTTCAAGTGTTCAATCACATGTCTCAATTTGCGATGATATTTGGTTTGTTCATCATATCATATAGATCAGTGCTTATTCCCTAGTTTAAGCATCCTCGTAAGAAAGTTAATTCCATATGTTTCTCCAGGGTAACATTTTTTTTAGAGTTTTTCGAATCATGGTTAAAATAGGGGTATGGAAAAATCTCTAGCTATTATGAACTTTTGCATGTAATTAATAGAACTTAAATTAATTCTAGGAAAATTTATTAAATGCATAACTTTGATTCTTTATTTTGTTCATAGGTAGAGCTTTGTTTTCTTTAGTTTTCTTTATTATTAATTTGAGTTAGCCTCTTTTAGCTTGTAGCCATTCCATTTAGATTGATGTTTATTATGCTATAATATAAAATATGTGTTTGGTTTGTGTTTTACAACCCAAGCTTAATGAGCCAAGTTTTTAAGGTTTAAGGCTATGTTTGACAAGAATGAAATTTATCAAATAAAAAAATATGTTTTGGAGTCCTTAAAGCTTGTTTGGAAAACGGGTCATGGAAATTTTCAAATTTTATTTCTTTATCTTTTTCAGATGGTTTTTAATATCTTGATTGCATATGACCAAATATCTCAAATATTTGCATAAATAATAAAAATAAAAATACCATGGCATAACTTAGCATTTTTTTAATATAAAAATTTAAAAAAAAATAGTTTTTATCTTTGCATGTATTTTTGGATTTAATAAGTAATTTATTGAATCCATGAAAATTTGGTTTATATTTCAAAAATATCAAAATTTTATTTTTTTTTTAAATATCAAGAACTACAAACTTATATATAAAACATGTTCTTGGTGTCAAAAACATAAAAAATATGTTTTGATTTTAAAACAGCTAAATTTAACCTATAAAGTCAAGACCACTATATTGGGGTGGACCAACTTTAAATTTTAGATAAATCAACAGCTAAAAAACATAATAATATCTTAGTTTATATCAGATAAACAAATAATATAGCTTATTTTAGATAAGATTTACTATTAATGATACATCATTCTTATACATAATCAGTCCCTTTATCAAGACTTTGAGACTAGTTAGGGATTCTAATGATCAAAAATACTAAGTGGAAGCTCCATCCTATTTTTATTCATAAGAAACAAGAATTTCTTTCTCTTTCCCCCATCACTAGAGGGATCCCGACCCAAGAGGACGATCCTATGATGTTGTACATCAACGTCACCATTTACAATTTACGACGGAGCCCAAAAAATCACATTTTGATTAATTTTCTTTAAATTGAATTTCCCCTAAAATGATATAGATATGATCATCTTCTCGATAGTCATTAAAAGGTATGTATACATTGTCTACTTCATAGATTCTTTCATATAGAATTGCCCCTAGAATCTAGATGTATTCAGCTTTCTAGTAGCCATCAAAATCATTTTTGCCAAGAACTTTGCAAATTCAATCAATGAGAATTTTATTATAAAATGTTTTTCTTCAATAGATATATTTTATGTTTCAAGACTAGATCATAAATTTTAATGATTGTGCTTCTATAAGTGCAGTAGTTGGAATCAAATTATTATGATGTAGATTTGAAAGTATTTTTTGTCAAATGAACATTTAGATTTCTTTGGTTGAAAGCCAAAAATATTTCATTCAAGTGCTATGGAAGAAATGTTGGGTTTCATGTTTGTCATATAACAAAATGGATGTTGGTTGAGATTGCACAAAAGCATGTATATCCTTTTTTTCCCCAAAAAAAAAATAAATGGTTTGGATGAATTATCTAGCAAATGAAAGGTTATTTTGGAACAAAGAAGTTGAATTCCAAAAGTAGACTTTTGACTTGTAGAAGGCATATTACTTTGTATTGTATTGATTCTTGCATATTTATTGATACCCATGATTTAATCTCATAAAGAGCATATCATTTCTTATTAAGAGGCATTTTTCTTTCTTTTTTAGAGGCTTAAACTTAACAACACAAGTTAAAAAAAAAAAAACTTAATTAGAAAAAGCTCTTAAAATAGCATAATATAATGGTAATGAAAAAAGTATTATATATAAGGCTTAAATGGTTGTTAAGGGTTCAAACATATAAGATCACTTATCTTGCATGGAGAATTTTTTAGACTTGTCACCTTGACTTTGTCATTTTAATCATTGATCCCATTTCAATCTTGATTCTTCCAATTATATTTTATGTTTTATCCTTGATTCTTTATCTTCAAGTTTGGCCATTACACCATCATAAGGGTTGATTTGGACAGACTTTCATTTTTCATCTTTCTTTTACTTTTTTATTTTATTTTATTATTTGCTAGCTCTTTTTTGTAACACTTTTTTCCCATTTTTCTTTTTATATTTCTTTCTACTTGGAAAAATTTATCAATTGTTAAAATCTTTTGAAACATGCTTTAGTGTGAAAGGTGACCCTAGCTTGGGTTATTATTCATGAAATATTTAAGGCTCAAAGAGGAACAACCAATAATAAATCTTATTTATAAAAGATGTATCAAAGACAATCTTTTTTCCGGTGAAAATGAGAAGAGAACACACCTGAAAAGCAAATAAAAGTTACTTTTCAGAAACTAAGATCCAACCTTAGTTTTGGATGGAACCCACAACAATAAAAATATAGTTAATATCTAACCAAACACTAATAAATTGTGTTTTCATGCAGCCATAGCACCAAACACACACTTCATCTAAAATCAAATTTGCTCATATTAATAAATCATATCCTCATAATCATAAATTAGAAAAATCATGGCATTAATCTTAGAGAAAAAATCAAATTTGCTCATATTAATAAATCATATCCTCATAATCATAAATTAGAAAAATCATGGCATTAATCTTAAAGAAAAAGTGGTATGATGGATGGGATCATGACCTCATGAAGTTTACTTATCATTATTTAAGACATACAAGCATTTGATTCTATTTTGGGCAAAATTGTATTATTTTAAGTAGAATTCTTTTCATTAAGGCTTGCTAAGAGTGAAAATAGGATTTTACTATTCAAATAAGGTTTGAAGCCAGATTTCACTCCTTTCAAACTTATTAAGGAAAAAAAACATTTTTTAGATCCAAAAAGAAGAGATAAGTTAAACTCTAACTTTTATGGTTGATTGAAAAATGAGATTTCTTGGATTCAAAAAGAAGGATTGCTTCCTAGGACTTGCATGCAAGGTTGTTAAAAATACATTTTTAACAAGGCATGGAAAATATAAAATAAACTTGGATAGTAAAAACAGATCGTAAAATCGCAAAAAGTTATTTTTATATTTAAAAAATATTTTAAAAAAACATAGATTATTTTATTTTTTTCTTCAAATTATTTTTTTATGATTTTAGATAATTTTAATATGTTGATATTAAAAATAAAATTTAAAAAAAAATAAAAAACTATTATTTATATGTACAATTGAGCACATAAACATCATTTAAATTGATTGATGAAAGAACTTGATTAATTAATTGTTATAATATAAGAATAATAAGAATCATTCTATGTAAAATTATAATGAATGATGTCTTTTAAAAATTATTATTATCTAAAAATGTATAAAAATATTCTTTGATGTTAAAAACATTTCAAAAAAGATCTCAAAACACAATAAAAAAACTATGTCAATTGCCAAGTACCTATTAAGATGAGTGATTCTAAAAACTTTATTTGGCCACATCATGCTATAAATATAGTATTTACAGTTTTACTTGATCATTTCATAGCTATAAGTATAGTCTTTAGACTCTTTCCAGCTTTAAGTATAGTCCTTGTAGCTTTACTTGGCCACGTCATGTTATAAATATATTTTTTAAAATACAGCTAAGATCATACTGATGTAAGCTAAAGTTGCTGGAGCCTAAAGTATTTAATTCTTGATGAATTCGTAAAAATAATTTTTAAAATCATGATTTTATTTGATTTTAATTTAATTTTAATTATTTTTAAGTTTTTAAAATAATTTTAAATATCAAACATATATTAATTCATAAAATTATATGATTTTAATAACCTTATTCAAATAACATATTTGAAATTTGACTGATTTAAAAAAAAATTAATGATTTTTTTATTATATTTATTTAATTATAGATGAAAATAAATGTTATTTTCACATAATACTTATTTAATATTTTTTTATGGAAAGAAAAAAATCATTGCACTATTCCAATTGTCATCGATCCTCTTGCAAGAAATAATGTTTTTTTATGGGGAATTTAGCTTTTGTTAAATTAACCCTGCGTGATTATTTAAATTTTATTTTACCTGCCCCTCCCCTTTAAAGGTAGATTAACGGGTATATATTTCTTCTTCGTTTTTTTATTTCCGGGGCATTCATTGGATAGAAGGTATATGAACAGTCTCAACCTCATTGTCACTTTCAGGCCCCACATGTATGGTTGGTGGGGACTTCTGTTCGCGAATGATATTTGATGAAAGTGATTATCCTTTCGTTTGTCCTTTTCTTGTCAATAATAATAATAAATAAATATTATATATCCCCTTTAAAGTAGGATTAGTGGGTGTGGGTGTTTCCAGTGTCCAAACTCTAATTTGCTCTAAAAATATTATATATTCCCAGCTTCATTCTCAAAAATATTGAAGTATTGGACAGGATGCTGTCCATTTAGCATGGCGGTTCAAACTGTTACAAAAAAAAAAACACCAAAATGCAGCGGACTTTTGGCGTTACTTTTTTATTTTTCAAATTTTAACAAAGAAGTCTTTTTACATATTTAATGCACAATTCAATGACTTTAACATTCACAACAAAAGAACTCGGGTCAAAGGCTTTCTAGTCATTTCATGATTTTAATGATAGTGAATTTACCACATTGCCCTTAAAGGAGAGAAACACATCGTATGCTTAGAGGCACTTCAGACTTTTTAATGTATTTTTTTTTTTTTATGAATACTAGTTTAGGTAAGGAGCAATTGAGTCTCTCCACATATATAAGGTTATTAAAAAAAGAATAAGGAGCACACGCAACAACAAGTAGAAGGTGTCTATGTTATTAGACAACATGTGTGATGTTTCATCACCGTCCACAATAACATTTGAAGAGGCGTGACATCCTCGTCACTGTGAGCCTTTTTCCTCTACCTCCCTCTTTTTTCTTTTTTTTTTCTTGTCTTGTGTTTTGCGTTAATTCTTTCAAATATTAATTATGTCATCGAGTTTGTATTTATATTAAATTTGGTAACAATTTTTGTAATTTTTTATGCTTTTCATCCGGATTTAATTTCATATATTTTATATTTTTTTAATTAATTATTTTTTTAATTTTATCCTTCCATTTTAATCTTGGTGATTTTTTTCACTTTCCTTTTCGTTGTGTTATTCAGATTTCATATCTCAGGTTATGAGTTTGTCAAGTTAACTTTGATTCATTTTAGATGTTTTTTTATATTTTTTTAATTTTTTATTTTATTTTTATGCGGGGTTATCTATGTCTCATATCCTAAGTCACAAGTTTATCAAGTTAATTCAAATTAACTTAATTTTTTTTTCAATATTTTTTTATTTATTTATTTAACTTCAGCTTTTTTTTTATTTTTTTTAAATCATCTTAATTTTATATCACAAGTGGTAGGTTAATCAAGTTAACCTAAGTTGATTTAATTTTTTTCTATATTTTTTTTAATTTTATCATTCAGCATTAAATTATTAGACCTTAAGTTACATGGTTTGTTCACTTTTTTTTTATGTGAAATTATTTTGATCTTATATCCCGAATAACTAATTAATTGAGTTAACTAGAGTTTTCTTTTCTTGCCTTTTAACTTTATATTTTTTTTTTATGGAATTATCCTAGTGTCGGTTAATAAAGTTAACCCAGGTTGACTTCATTAACCTACACTGGGATAATCCCATAAAAAAAAGTTGACTCGGGTTTTTTTAGTTTTTTTATTGTTTTAACTTTTTTTTTCTAGGTTTTTTTTTTAATTTAATTTTTTCATCTCAATCTCATATTATATATGGTGAGTTAGTCAAGTTAACTTGGATTAACATAACTTTTTTTTCTTTAATGTTGATTTTTGAAAAAAAATTAATTTTATTATTCAATATTAAATTATTAGAACTTAAGTTTCAGAATTTGTTATGTTTTATTTTTTTTAGAATATCTTAATTTCATATTCCATACGCTGGTTATTCAAGTTAATTGAAATTATTATTATCAAACATTTTCTTTTTATGTGAGGGCAAGTTTGACTTGTCCATGACAAAGTATGACATCATTTTAATATATATTAAAAAAATATTTATTTTTTATTTTTTATATAAATAGCAATATAAAATGCATTGAAACAACATAACATGATACCAAACAATACAAATAAACATTAATGACATATTTAGGATTATAATAAAAGTTATTTTTAAAATATTTTATGTTTGAAAATACATCAAAATATTATATTTTAAAAAACAATTATTTTAAATATAAGTATATTAAAATAATTTTAAAATATCAAAGTAAATTAATTTAAAACTATAAAAAAAATTCAATAATACAATTGAACTAGTTATACTAGGTTTAAATTCAACAAAAATTATATCAAAACGGACTGATTATTTAATATATATTTAAAACTATAGTTATAGTTATTTTTTTAAGTATTTTTTATTTAAAAAATACATCAATAATATTTTTTTTAATTTTTAAAAATTATTTTTAAAATCAACACATTAAAATAATTTAAAAATATTAAAAATATATTAATTTAAAAAAAATTCAATTTTTATAAAAATATTTTTAAAATACAATGTTAACTACTAGCTTCCAGAATTCCGTCTCCCACAACTTCTCTTTGCCTTAGACAAGGTACAGGTAACATCACATCGCGCGCACCCTTCCATTCATAAACCATGACTAGAATATATACAATGAGCCCTCAAATGGCTGACTTCAGAGGGTGTTACACCCATTGATATAGACTCCTTGGTTTTTATATCAATATAGGAAGCAATACAATTAAGCATTACGATCGCTTACAGGACTCCACGGCCCCCAGAGGCCCAGAAAAGAGAACTTCACTTAAAACCGTTAATCAAGAAGGAAATTTTAATCCTTGTTTCTGAAGAATTGATGGCATCGTTGAAAAGAATATTCAAGGTCACATAAAGATGGCAAAGAATGATTCCCCAACTTGATTAGGGGGGTAAATACTTCTACAGAAAAAACGTAATCACTTGATTATATTGTATGCCTATTTCTTGGCATATTTTATACAGTACTCTACCACTCCATCCTACCACCCTACAGTACTCATTGGTTCGGATTTGTATTACTGGCTAAACTGCCATGGCGCTGCATAGCAACCACTGGCTCTCCACATCTGGGACAGCGGAATGATGGAGCTGCAGCACATCGTGTTCTAAGGCAGTAGTAGCAGTACCTACCAGCAGGGGAAAAAAATCAGATTTTAGGGGAGGAGGTGGAGAAACACATTCTGGAAATTCAGCCCCGCGGGAAAAGGTACTTCAAAACTGATTAAGTCAGCAAAAAATATCTTATCCAAACATCTGATTGTGGTGGTATGTGTTAAGGAGAGAAAAAAACAGAAAGTAGACTTGGCCTGTGTGGTACAACAAAATTTGAGCCAAGCATGCCCAGAGAAGGGCAATGCTAAGGATTTTGGAAATTTGCAGTATTTGTGACCAAAGCTAGTAGGCTTACAGGGATCGGGAAATCATAATTATGCCCTAGGCTTTTCTCATGCAGTGTGAAAAACTTTGGTGGAAAATGATCAACATTGTTTAAGCCCTCGCCCGTACCACAAACGTGGTTCATAAAAGTTGATTTAATCATAGCAAAGGAGAAAGCCGTTGTATACCTGTGCTGACAGGGAAGAGAAAGAAATGGAATTGTTGGAATTGCCTGGCAAATTGGACAAGTATCATCATCTACTTTGGAGCTTGAAGATTTATCCTTCGAAAATGGGCTAAGAAATTTTTTAACAGACGAGGAGTTAAGAAGAGGTAGAAGTAGCAGCAACATCTCCTGCAGATAAGCCAAAGAAGGACCACATTTATCAGCGCAGATGGTATTATGGCTGGTACATAAACTTTGGCAATTCAAACAGAAGCTAAAAGAGACAACTCCAATCATGTCTAGTAACAATGTTTATCTGTTTAATAAGGTTCTGCTTCTGAAATACAATCTTTTTGGGAATGAAACAGCATTCTAACTAACTGTTAATTCACATAACTAAGATAGTATGCTCTATTAACACAACTACCACGGAGAATTGAGACAGCATAACAATGTCAATTCAAAGAAACTAAGAAAACTACATGTAAAACACGAATAAAGGATACAGAAACTAAGAAAACTACATGTAAAACACGAATAAAGAATACATCTTGAAGTTGGTCACTCACAAAGCATGCAGATTTATTGATCATACTGGGGTAAACTGTTTTTACCCCTGTAGAGTTAGCCATCCACTCCAGCCTTATAGATCAAATTTTACTGTTAACTCTACAGTTCCAAAAGAGTTCTAATTTGGCCCTTGGCTGTTGGATAGCTACCAGCATCTCATGGAATGCTTACCTTTTCTAGTTTTTTGCTGTCATTTTTTTTCTTAGTTTTCTCTTAATTTTTACTCCCATAACATCATAAATGTGATAGTATTCCACAAAACCCTTGAAAGTCCAAAAATACTCAACAAAGAATTCAAAAGGAAGTCCTGCCATTAGTTTCCATTAGTTATTTAATGCTAAAGGGGCATATGGAAACTCTTTTGAAACTCTAAGGTTGACGTTGGAAAATTTTAAACTGGGTTGAAGTAGAGCATTGCAGAATCTACAAGGGTTAGAATATAGCTTACCCAATATATTGTCTACATTGTCTTCATGAACATACAATAAGGGATGTGTTCAACCAATTTATCATGATCGCTCATTTATTCCAATGCAAAGACAAGAAGTACAATCAATAGTTGCCTTGTTGAAAACTGTGACTTCCAATAAATTGTAAGCCTATAATTGCTAGATTAGTGTTTGTTCACTATAAGACATAATCCCCAACCAACGGTTATCCTTTTTTTGTCAGGGATACAAAATAATCATGTTTAAAAATGTTTGCCCGAACACAATCTAAAAATTAATAATGGTACAAAAGGTGCAAAAGTTTCTAGGTAATGGGCCATCCTTTTGGAAACTCCAAATAGAGCTTGTAATAAATCTTAATCATTTATTCTTTTAACCTTTACTCTTTCCTCCTCGATCCATCTACAAACAAGCCTCATTCTAGTGACCATAAGCAAACTCATGGAGTTTGACTTTGGTCACTATAATATCCAGTTGAAAAGTAATTTACTAAAACCTAGTTAAAAATATTAACAGGTTCAAATAGTTATAACTGATAACTTCGCATGCAAAATTTCCTTGCATTCATTATTCTTAAGTTTATACCTAAGGCAGGGGATCCAACTTCAATGAAAGAAACCCAAATGTGAGCAGTTAAGGAGGGATAGTTATGGACCAAACTAACATTGCATCACAGACTAATACAGCACTTGAGAAGCGCAAGACAAAGACACTTCATACAATGCTATAAAAACCCACACTATTTCCTTGCCCTTTGTGTTATAGAATATTAATAATTAAAGAATTCAAACACTATGAAAAGACAAAACATATCATATCATAACAACAGCAAGAAGAGATCATCCAAAGTGGGAGAAAGATACTGATCTAAAACATCATAACAACAGAAACTAGAGATCATCCAAAGGTTGGAGAAAGAAAATGATCTAAAAAGGACCCAACATGCTAAAGAAAAATCAGTTACCGAAAATTCATTCCACACTAACTGGCGATTCATGTACTCAAAGCTAACTGCTCGGTTCATATTAGGGCTTCCATAGACAAGCCTTGCTTGCAAGACTCTTTCAATGAGGTTTCTAAATCTGCATTAAAAAAAGACATACATTTAAAGAATCATCAAATCCAAATATGTGATTTAAGTGAATAATCTTAATGGATTCTCCCATCATGATATCTCATGATAGTAATCAATCCATTTGATCATCATATTAGGCTGACAGGAAATGAGCAGATATTGTAATTAAACAAGCAAGTAATAACTGAATATGCATTTCGCCAAATAGTTGTGTGTTTCCTCTTTTACAAAGACAATTGACATGCACAGCTTCATTTCATACTACTAACTAATGGAAATTAATATTCAAGAAACAACAATATACAACATACCGTCCTGTGTAAAGAAATATTAGTAGGTTGCCAAATGAAGCAGCTTTATAAAGTCCCTCAACACGTTGTATCAAAATCCACACACGCCTTGCCAGTGGCCTCTGAAAAATACACAAAGAATAAGTACTTTTCGATCTTCACTGCCATTTCAGAGAATTGTTCTTTAGAAGTTTTTTTTTCTAAAGAAAGACAACCAACAACACTAATGATAGTTGTACCTGTTCAGAATCACCCCATCTACGAAAAGCAGAGAATGACTGTATGCGAGCCCAGGTGTACTGACCACCAACAGTGGCAATGCAATACCAAATTTTCTGTGCAATGGTCAGTCCAGGTCCTTCCAAACCTGTTCTAACTATAAGCAAAATAACACACCAAGTGGAAGTTAGAATATTAAAGAAGGTGAAGTAATGCTGACATGAAGAATTATCAGGGAACTTCATATGTGCCTTCCTCAGCTAGAATTTAAAACTGTCTCTTGGGCCTTTCGCTCCTTTGCATGTCAGATATGAAAGTTCAGTGAATATATATGTGTGTGTGTGTGTGTGTGTGTGTGTGTGTGTGTGTATAAAAGAACAGATCCATTTGTGAAAATGCAATGGAATATCATGTCAAAGGGTAAAACAGATCACACACTTCTTCAATTCCCACATGATCCTCAGAAAAGGGAATCACGTTTTATAAAGAACATGTACAAAAATATTAAAATTTATTTAACAGTTCTACAGGAGAAAAATAGACATAGCAGTCATGTCAATCCATTTCATTTTCTAGAAGAGCATTTACAAAACCAGCAGTACTGAAAGTGAAAGTTAGATACATTTGAATATGTATTCTGGCTCAACAAGAAAGGAGAACCATCAAAATATATATAAAGCCAGAGAACTTCTGTTTTAATTGAAGTTCAATTTATAATGACTGAGTGCAAATAGTGATATCCAAGAAGCAAGCCACATCTTTAATTTAATAATCAACTAGAAGCGCATCACAGAATTTAGAAAATTTAAACAATCATCAATTAAAATTAGTTTCAGAATGAAGTGGATGGAAATGTAGGGAAAAAACTGGGGCAGGAGTTTTCTACTTTTTCTGCTTCAATTTAAAAGGAGTAGAAGAGGAAACTAGGCCAGGAATTAACCCCTCATTCTAATTAAAATGTCAGACCCAAACAATGGAAAGGGAAGGAATTGCTTTCTTAACTCCCTGTTATAACCTCATTACTTAATTAAAAAAAAAATCCCACCCTAAAAGGAGACCCGTAAACTTGTAACTAATGCATTTCCCTACCATCCATTAAACAAACAAGAGAAAATTAATTTACATTCCCACTTTGGAATCCATATAAAAAAAAGGGGGGGATAATTAATTTCCCTTCCTTCCTCCTCCCCTCCCCTAATCCCATCCCTCCTAAATTCCCAAACATATTATCAAGATATGTAATCAAAATTTGTAAAGAAGGCATGTATTTCATTTCTAAATCTGCCTAAGCAACATAGCCATTGAGGACAATCTATCAGTCAAGCAATCACCTAATACTGAGCTACTATCTTAAATCAACACCATAAGCATTACAGTAATGCGCAGACCTGCATACCTTTTCCTCTTGATTCCATTGCACGTTCATCTCTGTACCTCAGGTCCATGAGAGCATTTCCTGGAGTAGGCTTATCTACCCAGATAGAGAACCTCCAAATGAGAAACTCAAGGAAAGCATCAAGTTCCGGCTCATATTGAAATAACATCCCTGGCTAATCCCAATAAAGGGAAGAATCAAATTAAAGATTGACACCAGCAGCATAATATCAACATGTTCACTAAAATCCATACCTTCATTAGAGAAAAGACCTTAACCAATTGTTCCTTTAACATAGCTGACATTTCAATGTCCAATCTCGCAGCATCAAATTGATTAACTCTAGATATTGAAATCGGTATCATTGACTGCCAAGGAAATTAAAACATCAGAAGTAAAATAAAAATGATGAAAACGCCAATCATTCATGCACTGAAGTAGCCGAAAATCTTCAGTGAACTGAACCCAGATGGAAAAATTCACACTTGCACTCTATAATTTACACTGGGACACGGAAATACCCCTTATCGTGATTCCCAGGATGAACTTCTTGTAAGAAATTGAGAACTGTTTTAAATTTGAATTTAGCTATAGCAAACTTACGTCTTGACAACTGAAAATTCACAATAATTAGAACCCAAAAAGCAAAATAAATTAACAGAAGGAAAGAAAGAAAGATTCATATTCTTAATCTTGCAACAAAAACTAGATTAATAAAACTTGAATTCTGAACGGAACTCCGACGAACAAGAGAAATGAATGGAAGAAAAAAAAAAGACGTAATTGTTGTTAAGAGGAAGGTACCTGGTGAGAAAGAGCAAGAGGTTTCCATTGAGGAAGCAATTTTAGATAAGTGTGAACCCATTCATCCTCTGGTGGTGGTTGTCGAAGATTAAGAGAAGCCATTATTTATTTATTAATTAATTTTTTTGTATGAAGAAGTAGATGATGATGATGATGGGTTGCTAGGGTTTCTGCTCTTCCTGATTGCTTCAAAAATTGAAGCTTTGAGAGAGGGAGAGAGTATGGATGATGGTATTGTATTCAAGCTGTGCACTATGGGAAACAGATATAACCAAAGAGATGGGCAAGTCGCTTTCTGCAGGCATACACCACACCAACTCTGTTTCTGTTTTTCTTCTACAAGTTCAACAAGAAACAGAGATGTGGGAAAGTAGTGGCAGTTATTAATGAGGGATTACAAGGGTGCTTTGGTCTTATTAATGCTTTGTTAGAAACATGTGAATCTAGTTTTTCCAGATTCCGGGGGGATCTATAATGATAACAAAAATATAGTACGATTATATTGATTTGATGGAGTTAAATTATTAAATATAATTGTCTATATGGGGGATAGAAGGGAAAAAACATTAAATTAATTATTGTAAGAAAAAATTAATTTTTAAGATTGAGAACTTCAATTAATTTGTTTGTTTCTTAAATTGATTATATACTCCATAATTTCTCTATATTCTAACAAAAATATATTAAAATAAAAGAATGTATTATTTACTGTAATTCCAAACCATGATAGATTATAATAGTAAAATTATAATTTCTTTAAAAATAAATTTTATATAATAGGATTTTTTATTTTATTTTTTAACAAAAAAAATTATACTAAGATATAAGATCAGTTCTAGATTTTTAATTTTTAACATGCGATTTCATTAGTGTTATGTTTTTTAATTAAAAAAATAACATTTCATCTAAAGATATTTTTATCATATCATCTTGGTTTTTTTATCTTCTTCAGTAAGTTGAGAAATAAATTTATACTTTCTCTATATAATAAATATTATAAAAAAATATATGTAAAGAATATCTGTTTTTTTAGATGATGCACGGTCAATCTATAGCTTCATATAGATGTTTGAAGCGTCCCAACAATCCATCCATCCTTGTTAATATATATCTTGAATGGATCTTCATTTTGGTATCTAATCATTCAAATTTCAAAGATTGCCTCTCAATTTATTTTACCTTCACATTCTTTCCTTACTTTTTTTGTTTTTAATTTTTGTTTCTATCCTTTTATGAAGTTTTTATTATTATTTAATTTTATCTTTTAATCTCAATTTTTTATATATTATTTTTTTATTTAATCTTTATTCTTTTGATTTTTTTCAATCTTAATATCAAAAACTCTTAGTTGTCCTCTCATCTATTTGTGTTCAGTTTTGATTTTTGATTTTTTAATTGTTATTTTTTTATCTTTTTATGGGATTGTATTTTTTTAATTTTTTTTAATATTTAATTAGTTGGGAATCGAATTTTGTTGTTTTTCCATACAGGGTGCTTTTGGTTTAAGAAGCTAGCATAAATTATTAAATATATTTTTTGATACATGGCACACAATAAAAGAAAAAATTAATTTTCTTTAATTTATTTTGATTGAGATCTTCAATTAATCTACTTATCTCTTTAATTGATTATGTGCTCCATAATTTCTCTATATTCTAATAAAATATATTAGAATAAAGGGGTGTGTTGTTTATTATAACTCTAAATCAAATGGCTAGATTGTAATAGTAAAATTATAATTTTACTTTCATGATAAATAAATTTGACTTAATTGATGATAAGGATAATAAGATTTTATTTTATTTTATTTTATTTTTAACAATTAAAGCACAAAATTAGTCTAGGACCAGAAAAGTTTATGTTCGGGTACGAGGTTTGAGTTTTTAATTTTTAATGTGCAGTTTCATTATTGTTATGCCATTTCAGCAAAAAAAAAAAAACTTTCATCTAGAGATATTTATCATATCACCTTGGTTTTTTTGTCATTGTTGATTGGGTTAAGAAGCATATTTGTACTTTGTTTACATAATAAATATTATATATATATATATATATAAAGTGGTTGAAGCATGCATTGCACACATCAACACGTAAAGGATGGTCGCACCTTTGGGTGGTGTGCGGCCAAACGATAGCTTTCATGTAGGTGTTTGATGTGTCTCGGCAATCCATCTACACCTGATCGATATGTGTTTTGAATGGACCTTTATTTTGACATCTAACCCTCTAAAATTTAAAAGTTGCCCTTCAATTTGTTTTGTCTTTATTTTTTTCTTATTCTTTTGGTTTTTAATTTTTTTCCTTGACTATTTTATGAAGTTTTTATTTTTATTTAATTAATCACAATTTTTCATGTGTAATTTTTTTAGTTTAGTCTTCATTCCTTTGATTTTTTTTAATCCCAATATAAAAAAATCTTAGTTCTCCTTTGATCTATTTTTGTTTTAATTTTGATCAACAATCTTTTAATTGTTATTTTTTTAATCCTTTTATGTGATTGGATTTTTTTTTTAATTTTATACTTCAATATATAATTGGTTAGGAATTGAGTCCCATTGTTTCTCCATATAGGGTGCTTCTAATTTAGAAAGCTAACACCGATTAACATCCTTTTTTTCCTTTTATTTCTTTTTATTTTATTATTGGACATTGATTTTAAAAAAAAATATTGGCTTGTCATCTCATGACTTGGGCTGCCAAGTTGCCTTGACCTTTATAATCTAAGTTATATATTTGTCATTTTAGCTCAGGTTAAATTAGACTAGTTCTTTTAGTTCTTTTTACTCTATTTTGTCATTTAGTATTTAATCCACTGGAAATTGACTTTTATTATTTTTTTCATTTTAAAAAATATTTTTTTATTAGGTTATTGCAAATATTTTTTTTTAGTCAATTTGTTGTTGTTGTTTTTTTTATTATCTAATTAAAATAAAACCAACATATTTGACTTAGTCAAGCCTATAACTCAAGTTATGTTTTTCTTCTTCTTCTTCTTTTTTAAAACACTCCTGCCCCACTATAGCATCATTTTTTTACAAAAAGAAATATAAACTCCTAGATAGAATTTAAGCAAGTAGTAAGAACAATATTATACTAAATGAGTGGAATAAATATTTATTTCATTAAGAAGATGACAAATCGGAGAGGTTGAAATCAAAATTTATATATAATTCAATGAAAATCAAAATAAAAATGTGTATGATAGAATAAGAAAAATGAAATTGACCCAGAAAGAAACAAATGATTTAAGTCTAAAGAAAACTCTAATTAAAACAAAAAAGATGAAATTGAATGAGAAAAAATGGTATAGATTAAATTACTAGAAAGAAAGTGTTTAGTGGGATAAAATATAAATAAAGCAAACATGTAAGGGAAACGTATAAATAAAGAATATATTTAGGGTCAAATTAATAGGAGAGTATAAGCTTTTTAGGAGAGAGGGTCAAATAGATTTAGGGAAGAGAAAAAAGTTCGTATTTTTTGCAAGTAAGCCACCTTTTTCTAAAAAAAAAAAGAGGTAGGCTTCACCAGGGACAATCATTTAAAGGAAGAGGTCCCAATACAGGAGGATTGATTGGTAGATTTTCTTAATGTAACATGGGAGGATTTACTCCTAGGCACATTGGAAGAGATATTTCATATTTCCTCTTGGGCCC
>SRLM01001243.1:0-75625 GCA_015708895.1 Populus ilicifolia | reverse complement strand
CCTGCACTTGGGAGAAGACATCAATCTTTTCGTCGTGTCAGGTGTCCATACAGGAAGTGTTAAAATAAATAGTATCTGCATCCAGATGTTGTAATGATACATATTTTACACAAAAGGGTTTATGAAAAATTACCAGTGTTGGTATGCATATGGAGAAGTATATGTTAGTGAGAGGAGAATGGAAGAAACAGTGGTTGGGTCTACTTTTAATGCTATCAACGAGAATGACAACACTAATCCTTACAGAAACATGGTTATAGATGCAATGAGAATGAATCAAGATAATGTCATTCAATGTCTAATGATAGAAGAAGAACCTAATATAGATGCATCTAGGTTTTTTGATTTATTGAAAGATTCTGATGAACTATTAAGGGATGGCTGTACGAACTATAGTAAATTATCTGTCATAGCATAAGTGTTCACCATCAAGTCAGAGCATAGGTTGAGTGAGGCCGGTATGACAAGATTATTAAATGGGAAAGAAGCATTTTACCTAAAGAGAACAGGCTGAAAGAGAACTTTTGTGTTGCGAAGTCCATGATGAAACCCCTCGGTTTAGGATACCAGAAAATTGATATATGCTCTAACTTTTGTATGTTATACTACCTTGAAAATACTGAGATGACCGAGTGCATAACATGCGGGCATTCCCATTACAAACCTAGAACTGGCAGGGGAAAGACTCTAGTGGCATATAAAAAACTTAGATACTCCCCGATCACACCTAGATTGTAGAGGTTATTCATGTCACCAAGGACTGCTGAGCACATGACATAGCACCAAGAACACCATGCGGTTGATGGAGTGATGGTTCATCCTTTTGATGGAAAAGTATGGAAATGCTTTAACAGTGTTCATCCTCACTTTTCAATTGAATCAAGGAATATGCGTTTTGGGTTGTGTACAGATGGATTCAACCCATTTGGGTCATTTGCTGCTCTTTATTCTTGTTGACTGGTTATACTCACAGTTTATAACTTGCCACCAGGAATGTGTATAAGGTCGGAATTCATATTTTTATCTACTTTCATACCCTATCTAAGTAGCCCGAGGCAGAATATAGATGTTTGTCTTCGACTGTTGATTAATGAGTTGGCACAATTGTGGTCCTTCGAAGCTCTAACATAATATATCAAGGAAATAAAATTTTCTTATGAGGGCAGCTTTGATGTGGACTATCAATGATTTTCCAGCTTATGAAATGCTTTCTGGTTGGAGCATGCATGGGAAACTCGCATGTCCATATTGCCTTGAAAACAACAAGGCATTCATACTAGCAAATAGAGGTAAAGCTTCTTTTTTTGACTGTCACCATCGCTTCTTGCCACTTAATCACAGGTACAGAAAGAACATAAAAGATTTTTTTGTTGGCAGAGTTGAAAAGGATGTTGCATCCCTGTGTCTTTCTAGTGAAGAATTGCATAATGTTGTCTTAGAGTCTGGTGACATTGTGTTTGGTCTTCAATCAGGTTAGCAAAAGTTTTCTAGTTTTGGTTTGACCTATAATTGGGTTAAACAAAGTATCTTTTAAGAGCTTTCTTATTGAAAGACCAATCTGCTTCGCCATAACCTTGACGTCATGCACATAAAAAAGAACATGTTTAAGAACATTTTCAACACCGTCATGGATGTGAAGGGGAAGACAAAGGACAACATCAAGGCTAGATTGGATATAGCTTTATACTATAACCGTAAAAATATAAAGTTGGTTTATGATGAGTCATGGGTTGCAAAACCAAGAGCAAACTTTGTGTTAGAGAAAAACGCACAACTGTTAGTCTACAAATGGCTTAAGAGTCTATATTTTCTAAATGGACATGCATCGAACATATCACGACTGGTTAATATAGAGGACTGTAAATTGTATGGGATAAAAAGTTATGACTGCCACATGTTTATGTAAACACTCATCCCATTAGCTTTTCGTGATTTGTTGCCAAAGGGAATATGGGATGCACTCACGAAGATCAGTCATTTCTTCAGAGATATATGCTCCAACAAGCTGAATGTTGATTATATTGAGAGGCTTCAAATGAATATCATCAAAACACTATGCAAACTTGAGATGATATTCCCTCCATCATTTTTTGACTCAGTGGAGCATCTCCTTATACATCTACCGTTCAAGGCAAAACTAGAGGAACGGTCCAATATAAATGGATGTACCCATTCAAACAGTTAGATATTACAGTTGCAATGTAATTCATATATAAAAGTATTTTATATATTTTTTTAATTAAAAATACTTGATTAATATTTCTCAAAAAAAAGAGGTTAAGAACAAGGTGCTTGTTGAGGCTTCGGTATGTGAGGCCTATATCGTTGAGGATATCTCAACATTTATCTCGTACTATTTTAAACCTCATTTGAGAACGAGAATCAATCACGTTCCTCAGCATGATGATAACGGTGAAGTGCCTTCCCGTGAGAACTTGTCAACATTCTCCAATACTAGAATACCCACACCTAAAAATGCTATAAAAGAAAGATATTTGTCAGAAATAGAGTTCAAACAAGCACACAATTATGTTCTATTTAACTGTGATGAGCTGAGACCTTTTATTTAGTAAGTTTACACTAATTAAACTTTGTTAGTAATATACTATTAATTATTTATTGTAATATCATACACTCATTATCACTTGCAGGTAACATCGATAATATTTGCTCTCCAATAACTCATAGCTGACCAAATTCCAGATCTTTCAATTACAAGATGAGTAGTTTGCCACGTGGTTTAGAACACATGTAAGCACTATCACAAACTCATTTTAACTTGTAAAATTACTGTACATATGCATGTTGTTACAAGTTTCTCATTCATTTACTGTTTATTAGTGTACATTATATACAAGGTTTATCAGATGGAAAGGAGTGCTCCTAAGTCATTGTCTTTACTAAGCCTGGGGCCTGAAAGAAAATGTAAGTGCTACAATGGGTATTTTGTCAATGGATATGTTTCCATACTGAAGAATATAGGCAAGGAAGAAAGACATATAATAGTGGTGTTTGTGTTGAGGGATCCAATATTAATGAGTTAGAAGTTGACTACTATGGTAGATTAGAAGAGGTCGTTGAACTGCAATATCATAATGAGTATAATAGAGTGTTTTTATTCAAATGTTATTGTTATGACACGACTAACAGAGGAATCAGAGTTGATCCGCACTATGGTCTGGTCGAAATCAACTCAAAAGCTAGACTTTGCAACATAAAAAATGTATTTGTTTTCGCAAAGCAATGTCAACAAGTTTATTGCATATATACCCCTTCATTTAGAAAGGATTGATCAAGAGTGGATTTGTTTTCTATTTTAAAAACAAAACCCCAAGGTCGTGTCGAGGTTGTTCAGGATGAGAATAAAGACACAAGTGTGCGAGATGAAGTCTTTCAAGTTAGTGAGATGGTTGAACCATATCGAATTGGAAGAAAACTCAAATTTTATGTTTTAAATGATAGTCTTATTGATGTTGATGCAGAGGAGTTTAATTTTATTTTAAGCTTTAGTGGACAAACAAATATCGATGAAGAAGATGATATTCATATTGAAGATTGCGATGAAGGTGATGACAATTCAATTGATGACGATGAAGAAGAAAATTCTGACTAATTACCAAAATGAAGCCCTATATAAAACCCTTTTTTTCATGTAATTTAGATTATGGATGATATATTTTGAAACACAAAAATATTTATTACTTGAAATAATTAGTTGAAATGCCACAATTACTCAATAATTACTTGAAATAATTATTGATCATGGATGATATATTTTGTAACATGAAATAATTACTTGAAATGCCACCACATCACCGACTGCAACACCGATGGCTTTAAGTTCGTCGGCATTTCACATAGAGTTTGAAAATAATTACTTGAAATGCCACCATATCGATGACAGCAACATCGATGACCTTAAGTCTGTCATCATGTCACATTGAGTTGAAAAATAATAACTTGAAATGCCACCACAACACTGATGGCTTTAAGTCCATCAACATTTCACAGAGAGTTTGAAAATAATTACTTGAAATGCTACCACATCATCAACGACAAGACCGACGACATTATGTTCTTCAGCATTTCATAGAGAGTTTAAAAATAATTACTTAAAATGCCACCACATCATCAACGGCCTTAAATCCGTCGGCATTTCATAGAGAGTTTGAAAATAATTACTTGAAATGCTACCACATCACCGATGGCAACACAGATGACATTAAGTCCATCAACATTTCATAGAGGTTCGAAAATAATTACTTGAAATGCCACCATATCATCGACGAATTTATATCCTTTGGCACGTTGGTGGCAGATCAATTTTACTAACAAACATATTGATGAACTACGTATATTTCAAAGTGTTGTGCATTAAATGTATCTTTAACCGCGTCATATTGCCAATGGATTTATCGACGGACCATGAAAAATATGGAGGGTCATTATAAAATTTGGTGCAAAATTCAAAAATGTATCGATGGATTTTTAACACCTCACCGACGGAATAAATTAAAATAATAATTAATTTTGTATTTGTTGGTGAAGCCATTGGTAAAACTGGCTTATAAGTTTCCCCGACCACCTTTTCAATTCATTTTTTCTTCTCCTCAGTTTTTCACCATTCTTTCCTCTTCGTGCTGCTCTGCATTCTTCATCGGCAATCTGAAGCATTTTTTATTGTGAATCTCCATCAGTTTAAAAGGTTAGTATTTCTTCTAATTCATTTTAATTTAATGGTTTTTTTTGCTATTTTTTTGTTATGTTTTTGTTTTTGTGTATTTTTTGTAATGTAGATAACGTTTATAGTTTTTTTTTTGCATAATTCATTGCTAAAGTCTATAGTCTTTTTTTTTTAATTTATTGAATATTTTTTTATTGTTGTATTGGCATAATTATTATTAGTTAATTTGTTGAATATTTATTGTTAATGTTGAATTTACCATAGAATTTACTTTAATGGTTTTTTTTAATTTATTATTTTGTTGTATTGGCATAATTATTAAATAATTTGTTGAATTGTAATTCTTAATGTTGAATTTACGTTGGGATTAGTAATTGAATATGTTGGAATAATTATTAATTTTATTTATTATTGCATGCTTTGGGTTTAATTTTCTCCATTTATTTTGATTGTTATTCTAGAGTTTTTTTTTAATTTATTGTTTTGTTGAATTGGTATAATTATTGAATAATTTGTTGAATTGTAATTCTTAATGTTGACTTTACCTTAGGATTAGTAATTGAATATGTTGGAATAATTATTAATTTTACTTTATTATTGCATGATTTGGGTTTAATTTTTTCCATTTATTTTGATTGTTATTCTAGAGTTTTTTTTAATTTACTGTTTTGTTGTATCGGCATAATTGTTGAATAATTTATTGAATTGTAATTTTTAATGTTGAATTTACCTTAGGATTAGTAATTGAATATGTAGGAATAATTATTATAGATTGGGTAAATTGGTTGTGGCTATTGTTAATATGTACAGGTTTGTCAAAAAAAATTTAACTTTTAAATTTAATTATATAATTATTTGTATAAAATTATGTAGATGTGTAAAATAAAACCAGAGCTGGTCGATCACTTATGGTCGCAGCTAGTTCGTCTAGCAGTGATGATGATATTTTCTTAGGTGCCTCTTCTTGAGAGGCACCTACACCACCTATATCGTCAACCAATGCTATCTCTTCTAGCGCTACTGATTCATATTTTAAAGTATATTTTTATCAAGGTTTTATATCATCATTTTGCACTTGAAGTATTAATAACTCCTTAACTAAAGCATGTTTTATAATAATATATCTAATAATATAAGATACCTTTAATTTATGGTAAATGTTCATTTTAAATGCAGACTTATCACATAAATGAAAGAATTAATTGATGAATTTAAGAATTGAAATGGAAAAGGTAAAGAGATGGCCCAACTTAGAAAAGAGATGTCGGTGTAATTCAAATCAGAATATTGTTCGGTAATTAGGTCATATCTGGAGCTATAGATCTTAGATTTAGGTCTACTTTATATGGATGGAAAGGTAAGACATAGGCCTACAACTTTCATATGGAGCTCAAGATCTAAAAAGGCTATCTTCAAGTCCAAATTATAACAACAACTTTCATATTGCTTGTCAAATGACTAATCTTGACTTATGTTGTATAACACTTGGTATAACAAATGCTTAGCACTTTCATAGCCCATACTGTATGGTCGACACCTAAGCTATGAAAAGAACTTAATTTGTTGTTAACATAAGTTATAATCATGAATGTTTGATGAAATTTACAAGTATTAGCATTAATTGAATAAGATGACTAATGTAATCATGTTAACAATCTATAATCCAATTGGAACCTCCTTTGTGTGTGGTTTTCAATTGAACAATAAGAGTTTATACTATACTTGTTTGACATACCATTAGTAGAATCTCTAACCTTGACATTTGTTATTATCATTGTGTAATCCTAACATTGATATTCCATCTCAAAGTTCTCATCTTCTTTTTCTTCTTCTCCATCTTTTTCTTTATTACTACTACTACTACTACTACTACTACTACTACTACTACTACTACTACTACTATTTTTATTAGTATTGTTGTTATTGTGATTACTATTGTTGTTGTTTATAATTATCATTTATAATTTGTATAATTAACCTCCTTGTGGTTTGACCCTGATCTTGTCGGGTTATTTATTACTTCGACACTCCTGCACTTGGGAGAAGATATCAATCTTTTAGTCATGTTAGCTACTTCACAGCGCAGAGGCGGCATGCCTTGACAGCGGAATCAATTTACCTGCAAGTACAAGGCATAGTGGAAGGATGACCTTTCAATGTAAGTTTGTTAAGGTTTTAGTTTTTTTTTTCAAATTACAACATAATTTATGTAGTAATCACTATTGAATTTATTTCATTTATTTTCAGGTTCACAAACATTGAAGTCGCCCAAGTAATATCATTGGCGTTTAAATTGTCGATGGAGATTCCATTGTATCAATGGAGTCAGATATCCAAGCATCCTGAATGGATGCCTCAAATAAATGCATGGTTTAACAGGTTTGAGGTTGATATTAATTTATAATTTTTAGCTTATTAATATAATTATAAATAACTTATTATTTTTATTTAAACTTGTTCATTTATACATAGTACAGATTCTGTTGGGATAGTGAGCATAACACTGTTGTGAGGAGGGTGTGGGAAAATCACGCGGCAACTAGGTAAGATTGAAAACAATACAAGATTTTTTTAGACAAAAATTTATATTTTAAAATATAATTTTTGGTTGCGTGAAGTAGGTTGCGTGATTTTTGATATAAAGCATAAAAAAAGGCAAAAAAAACCCGCGAGGGATAGGGGTTTCCAAGGCTGGAACGATGTTGCAGTTTGGAGGGATTTCAAATCCATATACATCCCAGAAGATATATGGCCGCACTATATTAAGCACGTGACGTCTAAGCGGTTCACATGATGCTCACAGTCAGGTGATGGCAACTGGAATCAGTCAATTTATGGTGGGGTGACAACGCACACTAGTGGCCTTGTTCTGTTTGCTGCACATGTGAAACATATGGTAAGATTAATTTAAATGAAATATATCATTAAATTTAGTTGTTATTAATATATCTTTTTTCATTATAGGCTACATCTCTTGGACGTAAGCCGAGTTCGATGGAGTTGTTCGTGGAGATGCACGTGCGAATCAAGACCGCTAGAAGGGTGCTCAACAGTTCGTTGATAACCATGCTCAACATTTCGTGGTATGTTTGTTCAACCATTTTATTTTGTAAGTTATTATGTTTATTGAATTGAATATGATGAGGGAGAGATACATGGACAATATTTTAACCCATTTGGAATTCTATCCGGATTTGTGGATGGAGGTAGGCTCGTCAGGTGGACCCAATAAAAATCAGGTTTACGGGCTCTCCAACACTACGGCCGACAACTTGCGGTCGACCCGTAGTGTTTCAATCGGTGAGAGCTCCTAATCAATATTAAGCTCCCAATCTAAGGAGTTCGAGGCCTTACAACAACATACGATTCAGCTCACTGAGAAATACAATCACTTATTAGTGGAGTACGCACAACTAAAAGGGTCTCAAGCATAACAAACAGCAGAGTATGAACAACAAAAAATGACTTATGAGCAATTTCGCGAAATGGTTATGAACATGGCAAATAGTGGAACATGTGCGCCTAATCTTTTTTTGCCATATAACCACCAGCCTCCTCCAGGATCACCTCCTCCTCCTCTAGCTCCACCTTTACATTAATTTGTAATAAACATTATTTACCTTTCAAACTTCATTTAATATGTTTCTTGAAACATATTCAGTTTGTAATAAATATTATTTAATTTTGTTTTTTTTATTTAATATAAATTTTATTTGCATAATTGGTTTGTATTACAATTAATTTATATAGTTTTATATTATATATCCTAAACAATGTTTTAAAAATAAATTTAGAAAAAAACAATTACCAAGGATTTTACTGACAAATTTATTCGATCGGTATTTTAAACATTCACTGACTGACTTACCAATGGAATTACTTCATCAGCATTTAACAGTAGTTGCCACACTTACTGACAAATTTACAGACGGATATATTCGGTCGGTATTTCATACACTCATTGACAGTTTTACCGACAATTAGTGTCTGTCGGTAAATCACGATATCACCGACAGAATACAAATCTGTCAATATATTTCAAGCAGGAATTTTTTTTTGGCGCGCAAATTCCGTCTATAAAACCATCAACAAATGTTTTTTTTTTTTGTTTTGCTGCACAATATAGCGACAGAATATTAAATCACCGATGAAAGGAAACTCGACGGATATAATCCGTCGGTGATGATGATGATAAAAAAATCACTAACGAACTTCTAATTATACACCGACGAAATTTGTCTATCGATAAAACTATGAAATCTTGTAGTTATTTCATACAAGTTTTATGTAATATGTATGAAATATTATTTCACACCAGCGGAGTTCATCCATTTTCGTCAGATTCATTTGGATTTCAGCAACTGACGCAACTAAAGATCATCTCCTCTCAGTGCTGCAAAGCACAAAGTAAGAGGCAAATCCACTATGTCCTGAGTCAGCATGTGCTCCGTGTGTTTCAGAATTCCTTTCCTCTCTGGATCATTCAGCTCTTCCAAATGTTGCTTCAGCCACAGGAAGCAGTATAACTGAGACAATCTATTCTACCACATAAAGTTTGTTAATAAGAGAAATGGATAATAAATTTGACACAACTTTTTCTTACCCAGAATGGAACAAATAAAATAATCCCAAATTATCTCGACCAGAACTTGAACAAGAAATCTAGAATGAATTGAAATATTGACAAGATGAAAAGATGAAATTCGCTGTAATTTGTTCTGTTTTTTAAAATAATACTAGGTATACATGTCACAACCTTAAAAGAATTCCTATTAACATTGGACTATGATGCTCAAGATTTTAAATGTTTAAATTAATTATATTTGAAGTTCAGTTTTTGCTACGGGTAGGAAAATGATTATGATATCCTACTCAATTCTGCACGCATAAAGCTTAATACAAGAAGTAATGGTGTCGGGGTATTCCGGAGATGCCGCTCTAACAGTTAAGATGTATTTGATATTTGAATGTTGTGCAAAGCGAGTATGTTTATAAATTACGTACAGAATGAAAAAGGAGTGGATGCTGAGAGAGGAGGCTCCCTAGAAACGTGCAAGTGTAGATGAAGTTATCTTTGGTGAAAGGAAGAGTAAAGTAGTTTATATGCCCATGTTTCACTGATGGTAGAATTTTTTTTTTAAAAAAAAAACTAAAAATATTTAGGTGATAATTCAAATAGTTATTAAAACTGATATGTAATCTCTGGATTTGATTTCTTTTTTAATTTAAGTTTAAAAATAAACTGTATAGAAATTGTTTTAATTTGTTATAATTGACTTGATAAATATAAGAACAACCTTGCTAACAAGTGAAAAAATACAAAGATAAAAATAAATGATGAAATTAACTCTAAAAACCTCACTTAAAAAACTGTTTTACTCAACTTTTTATCTAATTTTAATTTAAAATTAAATTATATAAAAGCTTTTTTAATACGATGTAGTTAACTTGATTAATTTAAAAGTAACCTAACTAACCATTATCTTATCTTATGGGGCATTAGTCTATAATATAGCTAGACTTGTGAGTTATTCTAGAAACAGGGCAGGATGGTATAGATGAAAGTTTTATGACATTTTAATTGCTCCATGACAATTTAGGATGATTTCTTCCACCTAGATTATATATTGTATTGTAGGGGTTGTTACTGGTTGTAATTTGTTATAAAATAAACGTATTTTACTTAAGAGAAATGGTTTCCCATTTGACATTTTTTATTTGGACGGTTTCAATGACATATGACATATTATCATATGAATAGCCTTTCTCATGAGTTGATTGGCATATAATTGTTGAGTGAATAAATGAAGTTGAGTTGTTAATGTCATAATGGTATCAATTTCATGCACCTTGGTAACCTTCTTTGGTATACTTCTCTCATTCAACCATTGATAATTGTTCATGACCATCTCCTCTAACAAATTATATACATTATCATGCGATTTACTCGATAATGTGATTTACTCGTAAAAGCATCACATGAAGCTACATCTATCAATGTCTTCATAGATGCATTCAATCCATTATAGAATTTCTAAATTTGCATCTATTTTGGCAATCATGGTGGGGGTATTTCTTGAGTAAATCTAACTGTCCACTCTTAAACTAAGCAAAATTTGAATTTTTAATGTGCAACTTTGTTGTTTTTGGTTAGTGGAAAAAATTTAACAAGGAATTTTTGAGTTAAATCCTCTTGATTGGTGATTGAATTTACTAGTATAACTAATTCTTCACTCTATTCTAAAGAGAAAATAAAAATTACTAGAGGCAAATGACATTATTAGTAACACCATTATGCTTGCAAGTGTCACAAATTGTTAAGAAACTTGCAATGTGAATATTAGGATTATCACTCGATAATTTATAAAATTGAACTGAAATCTGAATGATTTAAAATAAGGTCAGTTTAATCTTAAAATTATTGACCTCAATCCTCAGTATCTTGATCATGAAATGGATTCCTATGACTTGTAGAAGAGCAAAATCCTTAATGTCCATGTGTGTTGCCTGGGATTCTTGTTATCTACCATGGTATTCAAATTTTTTTTTATATCTAGCTTTTTTTTTCCTTAATTTCTTTTGTAGTTTCCTCAATCTTAGGATTATAAAGTAGTAGCTCAATATCCTTATTGCTTCTCATACACTAGTTATGAATCTAAAAATTGAAGGCAAAATAATTCAAATTAGATTGAATTTAACGATAATTGATATTATTAATAATTCTATCTAAAATCCCCAAAACTATTGCCAAAAACGTATAGCGTGTTCAGGGTATCCAAAAATATATGTTATTTGCTGCTTAAAGGGGTTTTTATAGTGTGGCTTTATGTTTCAAAGGAAAAAAAAATCACTTTCTTAATCTATCATGGATTCCAACTTTATTTTCTTTCATGGTATTGCAAGCTAATTTTAGGGAAGAAAATATGTGAATTGAGAATTTTATATTTCTGAAACAATTATAAAGAATCAAGTTTTCTTTTTAATGAAATTGTTCTTGCAATTCTTTGACTTTTGGAACTCGATATATAGGCTAAAAACCAAAACAATGTTTAAGTCATAGGTATTCCTAGTCTGATTTGAACTCTGTTTTAGACTCGCTCTTTGGGTTTTAAAACAAAAAAATTGAGGCCAAAGACCAAAATGGTGTTTGGGTCACAGGTATTCCTAATCTAATTTGAACTCTATTTTAAGCTCGCTTTTTAGGCTTTAAAATAACAAAATTAAGTTTTTTTTCTCTACATAAGAATGGTATGCCTATGTCTTAGATTTTTAGAAAAGTAAAGAATGCATTAAATGGAGTTGTATAACTCTCATTATAAACCAAAGACCAATAAGTGCTTAGGCTTGTTTGAGACAAACTAACTAGAGTTTGAACTCAAGCATCCCCTAGAGAATATGTCAATTCAAGACTACACTCAAGAATAGAGGATCCAAGATCAACTTTTTATGAATTAGTGAGAGACTCTTAGGCATCATCTAGAGAATGATATTATTAATCTAAAAAGACCTAGTCAATCCCCTTCAATAAGAGTGGTGCTATTGTAGTTAGGAGACTAAATCAATTCCTTCCTTGAAAAGTGTATGAAAGCCCTCACTAAAGATTAATAGTTAAGGAATGTATGTTAAAGATACATTATTTTTATTTAGAAAATAAATATACTTTTTCTATTGAGGAAATGTATCCTTATGTGATTTGAGTAATAAGCATGAGAGACGTTCTTAGTAGGAACATGTCTTAAAGGTTGCACTAAGGTGTTTGTTTTTACTACCATGCTAACTTTGAATAGGTAATGCTATTTTGATTTAAAGGAGTTATAAATCTTTAGGATACATGGAATGATCATGGGTTGATCTTTCATGGTTCTTCCTCAACCTTTCATTTCTACTAGGAGAATAATTTTGCTTGAAAGGTCTTTCATTCAAGTTGTCCTTGTAAGAACAAAAAGGCCCATGCTATAGAGAATTTGTCATTTTCACCATTATTTGATTTTTCATGGCTTAATTCACTTTAAGCAAGCTTTTCTCTTATTAAGGCATAAAGTTCTCTCTAGATGATATGTTTTTTTTTTCTCTTATTAAGGCCTATAAGGGTATTAGCTTAATAAATTCTTCCATCTTGAATATTTCCTCATTGAACCTCTTCAAATATGCTCGTGTAGACTCACCTTTGTATTGGGTAACACCAAATAGCTCCGTAGATGAATATGTTTATGTTAAAACATGTCACTAGCTTAATGCAAAGGTCACTAAACCTTTCTATAAAGATTGGCTCTAAATTATTATGTCAAGCATAAATAGACCCTTAGAAGGTTATGAGGACAATTATGCATATCAAGTCACTATCCTAGGTGACCAACTCTGAGCTACCATGCACATTTTATGTATGCTTTATTGGATTGGTTAGGCCATTATAGTTGTTTAGACTTATTTTTAATAGAAATATAATCTTTAGAGAGTTAAGTGTTCAATACTCGTTTGGATAAGGGTTAGTCATTCTCTTAGGTATGCTCATTCTCCTAGGTTATAAGAACAATTAGTCCTTTGTATGTTAAATTATTGGGACCCTAGGGAGTTTGATATGGAATGATAGTTGTGGTAACTAATGTCATCCCATGATAGGTAGAGGGAGTATGTTTGGAATATTTACTCTATACATGGTTATCGTTATGACACAAGTAACCCTTTAAGGGACTCTTAAGGATATCATTTTATTCATTCTCCTCTAGGTAGTATGACACGACCAAAAGATTGATGTTTTCTCCAAGTGCAAGAGTGTCAAAGTAATAAATAACTCGGGAAAACTAGGGTCAAACCACAGGAATATTAATTGTATAAATTATAGACAACAATAACAACAACAATAACAACAACAACAATAGTGGTGGTGGTGGTGGTGGTCGTAGTAGTAATAAAGAAGAAGAAGAAGAAGTTGATAAGAACTTTTAGTGGAATATTAATATAATGATTAAACAATGATAATAACAAATATCAAGGTTAGAGGATCCACTAATGGTATGTTAAACAAGTATAGTATAAATTCTTATTATTCAATAAATTGTTAACATGATTATATTAATTATCTTATTTAATTAATGTTAATACTTGTAAATCTCATCAGGCATTCATGATTATAATTTATGCTAACAATAAATCTAGTTCCTTTCATAGCTTAGGTGTCGGTTATAACATACAATATGGGCTATGAAAGTGTCAAACATTTGTTATACCAAATGTTATACAACATAAATCTAGATTAGTCATTTAACAAGTAAAGTACTAAAAAATAAATAAGATAACAAATACAAAACATGTTAGTATCAAACACTAAAGTTCATATTAAGTTTACATTATACTTATTATTATACCATTAGTGTAACCTTTTCACCTTGACATAATAAACTTACCTAAACATAATAAAAAAAGAAAAATAAATAAACAAAATAAGAATATAAATAAGATAAAAGATAACTAAGTAAATGAAAGGCATAAACTTGATATGAATAAAAACAAAACCTAAACATTACAAAAATACAAAGAGAAAAAGAAAAAGCAAAAGCATCATCTTGATCTGGAGACTAAGATGCCTAAATACATGGCAAATACCTCTTTTTATAAGCCAAAATTGAAAACTATTGATTTGATGACTAATTGATGAGTAGGTGGCTAATTTTTGACTTGGTGACAATCTTTATCTTCTATTGTTTACTCAAGACATCATTGATATTATTAGAATTGGAACCACTTGAAAATATGAAAGTTGTAGGAAATTATCTCATCTTTTCAAGAAAAAAAATAGAGGTCATTTGGACTCGTAGAGCTCTAGATATGGGCCAAACACTAAATAGTATTTGGGTTGTAGGATAGTTTTGGATTTCTTCATTGTTACTACAATTTAGACTTGAAAATGACCTTTTTAAAACCAAATCTCTACAAGAAAGTTGTAGGCCTATGTCTTACCTTTCCATTCATATAAAATAGACTTAAATCCGAGATCTACAACTCTAGATATGAGTCAATTATCGAATAATGTTCCTATTTGGACTACACCAACATCTCATTTCTAGGTAGTACTTGATTGTTAAGTTGTTAAAGATCTAAATGGATAAAATATATGTGGTAACATGTAGATTTTTCCTATATCCTGACCTAAGCATGTCTTGGTTGCATGACATGGAATGATATGAAAATATCATAAAAACGTTTTAGAAACTAGTGGTTTTTTTTATCAGTTTTCCACGGATTATGTCAATTGATGAGTGTTAAAATTCATGATGCTTAGAAATAAAGTTATTACGTTAAATAATAAGTTAATCTTTTACTTCAAATAATCTGATTCATTCTTTTTAGTCAAGCTATCTATAGCTTTGATATGAAAAGCTCAAGTGGAGTGGTTGATAGCTCGTATATGCAAAAGGTCCACTTTGATGGATATAAGGACTCTCAAATACTTAAGTCGGTAACTTTATAGAGAAAGAAAATGCAATGATATTTCAAAGATATATGCTTTAACAATATATGTGCTAAAAATGATAAGAATACAAAGATTGAGAACCTTGAGTTTGAAATAGTCATGGTGTCTTTATAATTTATGAGTTTTATCCTTTTAGGGTAAAAAGAGATTGAAGTGTGATTTTACTTTTGTGATATTTTGAGTTATATTCTACTTAAAATAATATATATTGAATTAATATAAAATATCAAGGTATTCACATGGGGTCTTAAGAGAACCTCCAAGAGAGAGTTAAGCTCGAGCAAGTTGCCTAAGCCTATTAAAAATAAAAAATGGATCCAGGTGCATTCCCTAGAACGAGCCCATAAAATGGGGCTCCTCCCTAGAATGCGACCATAGAGTTGAGCTCCTCCGGTAGAGTGAGCCCACGCAATCAAGCTCCTCTCCTAGAATGAACTTATAGAGTGAGGCTTATCCCCTAAGACAAGCTTATTGTGTTATTGTGTTTAGATACATTACATGGGGTCTTTTGAAAAGTTGTTTTTTTTTTTTTTACTTATTAAATTTGAGTTTATCACTATAACTAAGATTTATAATAAAATATTACCAATTAAGTTATAACTGATTGTATCAATGGTTGAACTTATTATAAATGCATGCAAAATAAGAAATATTAGTTATATTACTCGTGCTCAGTTACACATTAGAAATATCATATGAAAATAATTTTTTTATTTTTAAAATTATAATTCCTCTATACAGAAGATACAAAAAAGTTATAAATGAATCAAAAAAACCTTTTTAAAAATTAAATGAATAACCAAAATCCTTATTATTTAAAAGAGGTTTTCTAAACAAAATAAAAGAGAGAAGGGGTATTAATGTAAATATAATTAAGGTTTTTTTAATAAGAACCGTTAATCAAAATAAAAAAAAATAAAAAAAGGGTTAGGCTAATTGTTTGGGCCATTTCATTAGGGATCGCGCAAATAGGTCTTTTTTCTAGCTGCTTTTGGGGCGAACAACATTCATATGCGTAATGTTTTTTGAAAAAAAAATAGACAAAAAAAGCATCATTTGTTTTGCCTAGATTTTGGGCACTGTAATGGCTATAAAATCAAATACAAGATTGTTTTTTTACCCTAACACCTATCTTTCAACTCGTTTGTGATATAAAACACCTTAGAAACCCTAACCTATCCATAGCCTGAAAAACTACATAAAAAACCAAACTTAACCCGAAATTAAAAATCAACACAAGCTCAAAATTGTTTTTTCACAAGCTTTCAAGAAACAAAATAATACTTGATATGAACTCTCTTCATCAAATGGAATAAGTTCACACAAATATTGTTCATTTTAATGGCTTAAATCAATGTTATCGACATGTTTTTCTCTTTACCACTAGAATTCGATGTTCTCTCTCTCTCCCTCCCTCTCTTACCTCTCTCAATCAAGAAGAAAAAAATAACAAAAATCAGATTTTGTACCAAAACAGAATTAGAAAAAAATATTATAGGACCAAAATTGTATAATTTACGTAATTGTATAAGTTAGAAGACTGAAAGTGTATCTTTTTTAAAACTTATGGCACATCACTCGTGATTGCCGCATTTGTTATTTTCGTCGCCTCTCTTCCAATCCCAACATTCATAAGAAATTGAAATCAATTATTTTTTTATTAGGACTAAATTGTCCAAAAAACATATTTGAAACTAAATTAAAAAAATACAATTTTTTCCATAATTTATCCATGAGAGGATTAAAAATAAATACAATTCACAATAATAACACCATGTCATTAATTTATCACCCATGTCATGGTGACCGATTAATTATTATTCTTATTGAAAAAGAATAGATATCTGATATATTGTGCTTTGGAAAAAAAAATTTAAAGGATTTGTCATCTAATATTATGGTTACTAGAAATTCTAAATAGTCAATAGAGATTTTATAGTAAAAGACTAATTAAGCAAAAAAAAAGAAGATATTATCACCTTTTAAGTGTCCTATCTGAGACAAGTTGTATTGTTGATTTTGTTTTAAATTGCTAAAGATTTATTTGTGTTTTATTTTTATGGTTATTCTATAATATTCCTTCCTGACTATGGTGTTAATAAATATTCACCTATGAATATTTTCATCTTTAGTGTTGGTAAATATTATGTAATCCAAAAGGTACGGTATTCTTTACTCTTGCATAAGTAAATAAATCCATAAAAAATTGAATTTTTTAAGAAAAGAAAACTATCTTATTTTTTTTAATTTGTATTTTTTTAACAAGTCAGATCTAGCCAGGCTAGATTGGATTAGATTCGATCAACCCAGCCGGGTTACTAACTTAAATCATTGACCTGGTTTGGCCACTGTTACATGCATGTGTGAATCACTCATGCATGCATGCAACAGTAACTGGGCAATTAATTTAACAAAACATGGAAAGACGAAGAACTTGCTTGGCAAGGCTCACGGTGCTCACAAGATAAGAAACTTCTCACGACCGAGGAGCCAGTAGACGCTGGCCTCAGGAGCACGATGGGGAGAGAGGGTTGTTTGTTGGCCAGACAGTCTCCCTTGTTTCTTCTTATCATCACTTGTTCTGGTCGCCTGTTCTCTTAGTCTCTTGTGTTTACTCTGGTTTTCTCCTTCGTGTCCCCTCTGTTCTTCGTTTTGTTTCGCCTGTGTTTGCGTCCGTTTGCCCTCTGTCTTCCCCTAGTGTTGTTCGTCCCTAGTGTCCTCCTATATTGTTGGTCCTGGGCAAACCGTGGCTAGGGAGAGGCAGCTGTTGTTGCTTGCCCATGGTGCAGTACAGAGAAGCTCGTTTGATGGGTGCAACCTGCGGTCGGTGCAGGACAGGTGGCTGATGCAGGGGAGAAGACGCACGGTGATGGACTACTCCCTTTCGGCTGCCATAGCTGGAGACTTGGTTATTGCTCAGGGAAGGGTACTCCACTGTTGCTGGTTGACAGTCTACTGTTGTTGCCGGACTGGGGGGGGATAGAGGAGACGAAAATGTCTTCTGCAACACCGGATGAAAACCTGTATGATGGCTTTTGAAGGTTGATGGGGGTCAAGGCAGAGAGCAGAAAGTGCAACACCAAACCTTCCCCTTAACCTGTGGTCTATTTTTTATTTTTTAGTCTTTTTAGGCTTTTTTTCTTGTAATGGCCTTATCTAACTTTTTCTTTTTAATGTTTCTGGGTTTTCTTATAGCAGCCTTTTTTTTGTATATACTATTAATACAAGAGTTTCATCACGTGTAAAATATAAAATCTTTATCTTTTACAATATTAAATTTAATTAAGAATTAAATTTAAAAACAAATAATTATTATTATTTTAATAATAAAAATAAAACAATAAAAAAACATATTGTAGTTTTTAATTTTTATACAAGTTACAAATCACATTTTTTATCCAAATATAATTTTAATATTTTAATTTTATATTTTAACTTACGTAAATTTAAATAAAAATTCAATAGGCCAAAACTAAATTATAACAACGGTACAGGAAATGATTGAAGAATAAAAACATAGATGATCGTACAAAACTTTAAATCTTCAAACTTATTAGACAGTATGATCAACGAATTATAACTGGAAAAAAAATGAAAGGAAAGAAACCAACCAATGAATTTAAAGTAGGCAAGTTGTGGCTGTATTCATGATAGCTAATGAAAAACTTAATATTGACCGTAGTAGCCTTGACCATGACTTGAACCTTTGGGTTGCCGGCCTGATTCAGAAGGAGAAGAAGGGCCACTAGGAGAACTCGTATTCGAACTACTACTAGAACCAACAATACCTAAAACTCCATGAATACGCACATCATCCTCCATAGACACTGTCGCAGTTTCTTCTTCACTTTGTCCTATAGCAATGTTTTCTTGAATTACTTCATGTTCTTCAATACAAACTGGAGCTGCCGGAACCATAACTGGTTTCTTCTTTTTCTTAGCCAAACAAATGAGGCCAATCAAAAGGAATGCAAGGAAGAACACCCCACCAAGCGAAACGCACACGACAATGACAGTGGTGTGATTGCCTCCAGGAGGCGATGATACAACATTTGACGATGGTGGCACCGAGTTAAAAGTTGGGGGTGCAGCATATACTGGGGGGGCTGAGCTAGGTTTAGGTTGTCGTGGGATATTATATTGTGGTGGTGTTGAATATGGAGGTAATTTATTAGGTGGTGAAACTGGACCGTTTAATGGGGTTGGAGGTGAAACATGGTAACTTGGTGGTGTTGCGTGTGGGGGTTTAGGTGAAGTTGGCATGTCAGGAGAGGGTGCCCATGCTAGTTTCGGTGGTGGAGCTGAACCAGGAGCGTAACTTGGTGGTTTTAATGGTTGAGGTGGACCTGGCTTATAGGGAGAGGGCACTGGTGCTGGGCGTGTAGGTGTTGGTTCTGGCGGTGGAACTGGACCAGGACTGTGGCTCGGTGGATATGATGGTTTAGGTGGAGTAGGCTTATAAGGAGAGGGCATTGGTATGCGGCGTGTAGGTGGTGGTTCTGGCTGTGGAACTGTACCAGGAGTGTGGCTCGGTGGATATGATGGTTTAGGTGGAGTAGGCTTATAAGGAGAGGGCACTGTTGCTGGGCGTGTAGGTGTTCGTTTTGGCGGTGGAACTGGACCAGGTGTGTGGCTCGGTGGATATGATGGTTTAGGTGGAGTAGGCTTATAAGGAGAGGGCATTGGTGTGCGGCTTGTAGGTGTTGGCTCTGGTGGTGGAACTGTACTAGGAATGTGGCTTGGTGGGAGATGAAGGCTCAGGTGGAGTTGGTTTATAAGGGGAGGGCACTGGTGTTGGACTCGTAGTAGTCTGTGTAGGTGGTGACGATGCATATGGGGGTAATTCTGGTGGTGGAGCTGGACTAGGAGCGTAGCTTGGTATAGGTGATGAAGGTTTAGGTGGTGTTGGCTTACTGTGAGAGGGTGGTTGAGTTGGGGCAGTAGATGTTGGTGTTGGTGGCTTTGAATATGGAGTGGTGGACGGAGATGAAGGTGCAAAATCTTGACAGGGTGGAGCCTTAATAGGTGTTAGAGATGGGTGTCTGCAATTGTATTGGTATGATGGCGACCGTGGGGGAGGTGGTGGTGGCTTAAGTTGAGGGTGTGGTGGAGGTCGGTGGTGGTGTTTGGGAGGAGGTGATCTCTTTATAGGATTACACAATACTTGTGAGGTTGGTGGTGGTGGGGGTGGCGAAGGAGGTGGAGGAGAATAGTATGGATAAGCCATCTTAAGAGAATTAAGTGACATATCTGATCAGTTGGGTTCTATTGCGATGGGCAGGATCCTTGTATGAATGGGTTCTATTTGTACTAATTGGAAATGGGAGCATGATCGCAGCCTTGGCCATGTTGCTCTTCTATCTTGCCACACGTCTTTGAGATATGAGCCATCTTTAGATGATAAATCAAATCAATTTTTTGTTTTGCAGTCTTAATTGAAACTTTTTAAATAAAAAAATAACTATAAAAACGTTAAAAGCATGTGATTAACTAAAATTCTACTCAATTCTTTCTCTCTTTCTTTCCTAACCCTCTTAACAGCTAGCATATCATATAATCCTAAAAGTAACCCCAAGTTGCAGACATCTGATTAAGTCGAACCAAACATTAACTATTAAAATCTAAAGTTTGGTTGTTCGATTAACGAGATGTCAAGTCAAAGATTCCTATATGGAATAAGCAATGGGATCAGATTCAAGTAGAATTTAGTTTGAAGTCCTTCGGTGGGATTTTTTCAAAAAGTAGTATATGGATTCTTTGGATTAGGTATACCTCCACAAATCATAGAAATTGCAAATTTTCTTATACGGGCACAACAATTATAGAGGCAACCATATATGCGTGTTTTCAAATTTCTTTCTCCTAGTGTATTGGAGTACAGAATTGAAAGAAATCAGAAGATTTAGCGCAGTCATAGGTTGTAATAGAACCAACCTCATAACTACGTACCGCCCATTAGCAGTTACGAGATCACCTGTAAATGCCAGGTGATGAAACAAATTGCTCATCAGGTACAACTTAGCTGATATTCTTTTTTGTTTTTGTTATTGGTTATGTTTCTTAATGGTCGATTATGGCTTCTGCAATTTTCTAGGCTGAGATCAATAAAATGATATGTATGTATCAAAAAATTGGTTATGGCATGGTTAGGAGGCATATCTAAAGTCAAATTAAAAATGATATATACTCGGGCTTGAGGTTAAAACTTTATTAAAACATGTTCTTCAACAAGTTTTATAATATCAAACTATAAGCATATAGAAAAAAATGCTTTGATGTTTTCAATTCCGGTTATGGAATGTTAAATAATAATATAAATTGTTTTTGTTTGCACTAATAGTTCTGCTTCAAATAAAAAGGTATAAATATTATAAATATTTTATATACTAGTTCTATATTTTATACTTATTTATAGTTAAAATTATTTGTAAAGTATATAACTTCATTGATTATTTATTTATGGTTCATAATTAGCAATTTAAATATACATGAAGCTAAGTAAAATTTTCAAACAATATCTAAAGTGGGGTACTTTATTTATTATTTGTCACATAATTATTTTCATCGTATTATTTTCTTAATAATTAAGATTTTTTAGGTTTCAAGAGTTATGTAAGAGTCTAGTGTATAGTCTAACATATAAAATAAATATAACATTTGATAATATTATTAAGTCAAACTGAAATTTTAACAAAAACATTTTAGATTCTTTGTTTGTTATATAGTTAAAATTTTATAGTCATTAGATGTTGAAAAGTTATTCAAATAAGGCCAGTAAGTTAATGTTTGATTTTTTTTTCCTTGCTACATTTGGATTACTTTTCATATTTAGATTAGGAATTATAATTTAATTAGTATTTTATTAATTAGGATTTTTTTCTTATATTTAAACAACCTTGTAGGTTTTTTTTTTCATTGAAGATTAAACTATGGAATTTCAAACTTTTCAAAAAATATCCAAAAAAAATTCTATTTCTCTATCATTTCATGATATAACCTTAGTGATTCAGAAGATTAGTTTTTATCTATGTTATACACCACGTTAATTGGTATTAAAGTAGGCTGTCAAGTTTGATTGACGAAGATGATAAAATCCTATTTCATGATGCAAGAGTGGAGGTCATTGGTAAATTGTCAAAATCACTAATTAGTACTTAAAAGTGTATTTTTATTAAAATTTTATATTATTATTTTACACATAAAGTATCAATAACTCTTTAACTAAAGCATGTTTTATAATAACATATCTAATAATATAAGATACCTTTAATTTATGGTAAATATTTATTTTAAATGTAAGCCTATCACATAAATAAAATAATTGATTAATAAGTCCAAGAACTGAAATTGAAAGGACAAAGAGATGACCAAACTTAGAAAAGAAATGCTCATGCAGTCCAAACCAGAATACTGTTCAGTAATTGGGTTATATCTAGAGTTGTAGATCTCGAGTCTGCTTTATATGGATGGAAAAGTAAGATATAAGCCTACAATTTTCATTAGGAGCCTAAGATTTAAAAATGTTATTTTCAAGACCAAATTGTAGCAACAATGAAGAAGTTCAAATCTATCCTGCAAGTCAAACACTGTTCAGTGTTTGGCCCATATCTAGAGTTCTACGAGTCCAAATTACCTTAATTTTTTTCCTAGAAAGCTGAGATAATTTTCTACAACTTTCATGTTTTCAAGTGGTTCCAATTATGATGTTATTAATGATGTTTAAAGTTGAAAAATAGAAGATAAGGATTGTCTATAAGTCAAGAGTTGGTCATCCACTCATCTATTAGTTATCAAATCAATAGTTTCCAATTTTAGCCTATAAAAAGAGACATTTACCATGCATTTAGGCATCTTAGTTTCCAGATCAAGATCATGCTCTTGATTTCTCTCTTTGTATTTTTGTAATGCTTAAGTTTTGTTTTCATTAATATCTTGTTTATGCCTTTTAATTTCTTTTCTTTACTTAGTTAACTTTTATTTTATTTATGTTTCTCTCTTTTATTATATTTAGTTAGATTTATTATATCAAGGAGAAAAGGTTATCCTAGTAGTGTAAGAATAAATATAGTGTAATATGGACCTGAATGTTTGATAGTAATAAATTTAATATTTATTATCTTATTTACTCTTTAATACTTTGTTTATTAAATAATTAATCTGACTATAATTTATAACACTTGATACAATAAATGTTTGACACTTTCATAATAAAAATTGTATGGTATAACCAACATTTGTGCTATGAAACGAACTTGATTTATAGTTAACATAAGCTATAATCATGAATGCCTGATAATATTTACAAGTATGAGCATTAATCAAATAAAATAATTAATGTAATCATGTTAACAATTTATAATATGATTGGAACCTCCTTTGTGTGTAGTTTCCAATTGAAAAACAAGAGTTTATACTATACTTATTTGATATATCATTAGTAGATCCTCTAACCTTGACATTTGTTGTTATTATTGTTTAATCCTTACGGTAATCTTCCATTTCAAAGTTCTCATTAACTTCTTCTTCTTCTTTATTATTACTTTTACTATTACTATTACTATTACTACTACTATTATTGTTATTATTGTTGTTGTTGTATTATTATTATCTATAATTTATATAATTAACCTCCTTGTGGTTCGACTTAACTATCATAAACAATTATCGTACAATCATTAAAAAAACTAGGTCGAACCCAAGAGAAATTTCATTTAATTTTCTTATAGTATACTAAAATAAGAAAGAACGAGGGATTTGAATGGAAAATTCAAGAAAAAATAATTATAAAAATAAATAAATTTGATATCCCTGAAAACTAAGGGAAATCAATGAGATTAAGATTACATTAATTAGGAAAAGCTCTCTAATCAATTTCGTACCATCAAATGAATGTAATATTGAAAGCAGTTTTCATTCACATGGCATGAGTCTGACACGACAAAGAGATTGATGTCTTCTCCCAAGTGCAGAAGTGTCGAAGTAATAAATAACCCGGCAAGACTAGGGTAGAACCACAAGGAGGTTATTGTACAAATTATAAATAACAATAATAGTAATAACGACAATAACAACAACAACAACAACAACAACAACAATAATAATAATAATAATAATAATAATAATAATAATAATAATAATAGTAATAACAATAAAGAAAAAGAAGAAGAAGATGAGAACTTTGAGATGAAATATTAAAGTAAGCATTAACAATGATAATAACAAATGTCAAGGTTAGAGGTTCCACTAATGGTATGTCAAACAAATATAGTATAAACTCTTCTTGTTCAATTGGAAACCACACATAAAGGAGGTTCCAATCAGATTATAAATTGTTAACATGATTACATTAGTCATCTTATTCAATTAATGCTAATACTTGTAAATTTCATCAAGCATTCATGATTATAACTTATGTTAACAATAAATCAAGTTCCTTTCATAGCTCAGGTGTCGGTTATACCATACAGTATGGGCTATGAAAGTACCAAGCATTTATTGTACCAATTGTTATACAACATAAATCAAGATTAGTCATTTAACAAGCAAAGTATTAAAGAGTGAACAAGATAACAAATATAAAACATGTTAGTATTAAACATTAAAGTCCATATTAAGTTTATACCATGCTTATTCTTACACCATTAGTGTAACCTTTTTACGTTGACATAATTAACTTAGCTAGACATAATGGAAGAAAGAAAAATTGATAAACAAAATAAGAACATAAATAAGATAAGAGTTAACAAAGCAAAGGAAAGGAAAGGAAAGACATAAACTTGATATTAATGAAAACAAAGCATAAAGAATACAAAGAGAGAAAACAAGAGCATGATCTTGATTTGGATACCAAGATGCCTTAATGCATGGCAAATGTCTCCTTTTATAGGCCAAAATTGGAAACTATTGATTTGATGACTAATTGATGAGTAGATGGCCAACCCTTGACTTGGTGACAATCTTTATCTTCTCTTGTTTGCCCAAAACGTCATTGATGACGTCAAAATTAGAGCTACTTGAAAACATGAAAGTTCTAGGCAATTGTCTCAACTATCTTGTGTAAAACATTCAGCTTATTTCAACTTCTAGAACTCCAGAAATGGCCAAAATACTGAACAGTGCTCGGGCTGGAGGACAGATTCGGGCTTCTTTGTTGTTGCAATAATTTGGACTTGAAAATGACCTTTTTAGATCTTGGACTCCATATGAAAGTTGTAGGCCTATGTCTTACTTTTCCATCCATATAAAGTATACCTAAATCTAAGATTTATAGCTCCAGATATGACCCAATTACCAAACAGTGTTCTGGTTTGGATTGCACCGACATCTCTTTTCTAAGTTTGATCATCTCTTTGCCTTTGCAATTGAAGTTCTTATAGTCATCAATCAATCCTTTCATTTATTTGATAGGCCTACATTTAAAATGGACATTTACCATAAATTAAAGGTATCTTATATTATTAGATAGATTATTATAAAACGTACTTTAGTTAAGGAGTTATTGATACTTCAAGTGCAAAATGATGATATAAAACCATGATAAAAATGCACTTTTGAGTACTAATCACACCCCCCAACTAGCTTATTTCTAGTCCTTAGTAATCAAAGCGTTAAAATAGGAAAACAATTTGTAAATTCCACAAAGCAAGGTTTTCATCATTTAACTTTCATTACTCTATCCAGATAAACAAACTCTTGTTAGATTTATATACTTGCTCAATATCTCTTAACAAGATATTCATAAACCTTTCTTTTATGCTCAATGTATCAACACATAATTATGGGGCTTTTCTTGGAAGAAAACAAAATTTTTATTCTAATGTTTAAGGTTAACTTCCTTGGGTTGGAATTATTATTTTTGTCTTCTTTTTTTTAATATACAATAATTTAAAACACCATGCATCTTTAACCCATGTAACGAGCTTTCTGCTAATGACTCCTAAACCAGTTGGTCTTAGGGCATTAGGTGTTAAGACACCCCTACGAGCTTAGTAACTCGGGTCCTAGATACTGATATGTAAATAGTGCAATGTTGATTCCCTTAAGCTTTTCTCCTCAACCCATGTAACAAGCGTTGGGTCAATAGCTCCTAAGTCAGTTGACTTTAGGGTATTAGGTGTTAAAACACCCCTTCGGGCTTAATTGCTTAGGTTGGGGAGGCTACGAAACCAAACTTATCTACATTTTTATTATTATCATTCATTTTTTCTTTTTCTCTTATTTTTTTCCCTTTTTTTTTCTCGTTTTTTTTTATATATATTGTCCCTTTCCATTAGTTGTTACCTTTAACAGAAGAACATAAATAATGTAATAATCCAATATGCAAGCCACAATTATATGTTGAAGTGTGTGTGTATAAATTAAGATTTAAGAATACATGTTAAACAAGTATATGAGTAGACTTAATTGATAACAATGCAAGAGTTTGTAAATCTGAATATTTCAAGAAGTATTATGATAGACCTTGTTACGAATGACTACTAAGATGCGTTTCAAGAGTCATTTTAACAAAAGAGCTCCTTTACTCTACCATCCTAATAACAATCATTTTGCACATGCTTTATGAAATAGAAAACACAGTTTTTTTTTTATAGCTACTACCCTTTCCCCCCAACTAAAACAAGACATTGTCCTCAATGTTTAAAGGTAGAAAGATAGAGTATAAAAGATATCACCTGAAATAACGAATATTGACAAACCTGAAACACACTAAAGCAAATATAAGTAACAACAAAACACAATAATAAAACCAAAAAACAAAAAAAGCATGTGTATGTATAGGTAGTTGTGATTGTGGCTCACATCTTTTCTTGGTTTTACATTCAAGAATGACTTAAACGTCTTTTATGGGTTGGGGATAGGCTTCCTATCCAGTTTTCTTAAAAACTGGCAAACAAGGTCTTTTTTAGTCAGATTCCCAAGACTATACCAAACATGTTCTTTATGAAAAGGGTTCATAAGTCATGAATTGCACGATGCACATCTCCACTAGGATGCGTCTCAAGAGTCAATAGAAGGTTATCTAAAGACTCCTTACTCAAGCCATCCTTAATGAATTGTATTTTATCTTCACGGTTTATAGATACCATTCATAAAAAACAACATTGTGTATTACAAGTCCATCTAGCACATCGATGACAAACTTTCAGTCGTTTTGCACGACGTTTCTTTACAAAAATGCTTTTACCTGTTCCAGGCATGTGTGCAATAAAGGAGTTAGAGGACTCACCTGATAATCGGACTTTTGCTTCAATCAACCAGCGAATATCTTCAGGAATTCCATGATTCATTAACAATCTCAATCTTGCACATCTAGCACGATAAAATTTTGTAATCGCATTCCGAGGCAGAGTGGGAAAATACTTTTTCAATTTTGCAAGATTAGTGTCCATTTTCAAATCAGAATTGGAAGAGAGATTCAAAAAAATGTAGAAATATATATACAGATATCGGTTATTATGGGAAACTGAAAGAACCGACTTAAGTCACGAAGTACCGTTATCCACCATTTGATCGGGGTGAGAGAAACTAGCAAAAATCACTAAAAAAGAAACACAAAAACAATGTGAGAAAAATAAAATAATCAACCTTTATCTACAAGATCATTCAAACCAATTGATTCATTTTCATTAGAAAAATTATCAAAGTAAGCTTTCGAACAATGTTCATTTTTCTTAAAATCATTGTCATTCATTGAATTCTCAATATCACAGGCCCCATAAGAATTCCTCCATCTTGGTCTTAGCTCTCTAGGGAATGCATAGAGTTGAGAATTATAAAACAAAACATTTTGACCAGTATCAACTTTTTCACAATTTTCACAAGTTTTGCAGAATGCATGCGTGTCTTTGAACATGGTGGGCCAATAAAATCCATTTTGAAAGATTTTTGCAACAGTCTTATTTGATGAGAAATCACTTCCACATGCTTCAAAATGACAAAGTTTAATGACACTACTTACCTTGTTGTCAGGAATGAATCTTTGAAATATTTGATCAGGATAATATTTGAATAAGTTAGGGTCATCACTATAAAAGTTCTTCACTTCGTTCAAAAACTTTTCTTTGTCTTTGGTACTCCAANGGATTAAGAGAAAGTAAGGATTCGTTAGGAAAGTAATCATCGATTGATGTGATGTCAGATGTCGAATTTGTTGTCACTGTTGACAAAAGATCCACATCAACATTTTCGGTGCTTTTTTCATCGATGATTTCTTTCTTAGAATAAATCATTTGCAAATCTTCCGATTCATCGAACTCATTTTTACTTAAAGTAGATTCAAGTTGATCAGAAACTAATTCATCAATATGATCTACTTCTTGTAAATCATTATCATCTCCAGGTTGCTTGCAAATGTTGAAAATATTCATCTCCAATGTCATGTTTCCAAATGATAGCTTCATCAGTCCATTCCTACAATTAATCAATGCGTTAGAAGTTGCAAGAAACGGACGTCCTAAAATAACAGGAAATGAATTACATGCCTCAATAGGTTGTGTGTCCAAGACAATAAAATCCACAGGATAAATGAATTTATCGACTTGTACTAACACATCTTCAATTATTTCTCTAGGAACTTTTATAGATCTATCGACAAGTAAAAGAGTTATAGAAGTTGGTTTTAACTCACCTAGATTGAGACTCTTAAAAACTGAATATGGAAGTAAATTCACACTAGCACCAAGATCAAGTAAGGCTCTTTCAATTTTATGCTCTCCAATAAAGCAAGAAATTGTAGGACAACCAGGGTCTTTATATTTCAAAGCATTATTGTTCTGAAGAATAACACTTACTTGTTCGGCTAGAAAGGTTTTCTTTTTTATATTTAGTTTCCTCTTCATAGTGCATAGATCTTTCAAAAATTTAGCATAGGAAGGAATCTGTTTAATAGCATCCAGCAAAGGTATATTGATTCTTACCTGTTTGAAAATTTCAAAGATTTCAGAGTTGTGATTGACTTTTCTTTGTTTGGTCATGGCTTGAGGAAATGGAAATGCTGGCGAAGAATCAGTCTTTTCTTTGCAATTTTCAGGTTCAACCTCTTCCTTACCCTTAGAGATTTACTCATCATCTTTCTCATAAGGTTCAAGAGAGGGTTTTTCAATAACCTTACCACTACGAAGAGTAGTGATTGATTTGACTTGATCCATTTGTTGGCTTCCGAAACTACTTGCATTTGCATTGTATTGCTCCTAGGGATTTTGTTGTGGTTGAGAAGGAAACTTACCTTTCTCTTGGAAACTGAGAGCAGATGTTAATTTTGCAAGAGTATCTTTAAAATCTGTCATGTTTTGAGCAAGTTGAGTATTGATTGTCTCTTACTTTTCAATGAATACATGCAATGTTTCCTCAAGATTTCTTCTAGAAGGTGAAGCATAAGGAGGTGCATATCCATGAGAATTTTGGAAATTATGGTGTGCATATCCATAAGTTTGTGAATCACTCTTCCAGCTAAAATTTGGATGATTTCTCTAACCAGGGTTGTATGTTTGTGAGTATGGGTTATGATTGGCCTTTTGGAAACTGTTTAAAGCATGAGCTTGTTCATGAAGACATTCCTTAAAAGAAGGCAAGGTTAGACAGTTATCGGTTGAGAGTTCATTTGTTTCACATATTTGACATGCAATGTTTTCAACAGATTTTAATTGACCACTCTTTTTCAATTCTAGTGCCTCGACTTTTCTAGCTAAAGATGCAAACTTAGCTTGAAGGTCATGATCTTCCCTAAGGTTGTACATACCTCTACTAGATATATGAGGTTGAGTTTTACTTGGTGCCTCATAAGTACCTGCAATGTCCTAATTTTGAGCATTTTCAGCTAACAAGTCTAAGTACTCCATTGCTTCATTAGGGTCTTTCTCTTTAAAAGTTTCATTACACATCAATTCAACCATTTGCCTATCTTTAGGTGTTAACCCTTCATAAAAATGTGAAACCAATCTCCATGTTTCAAAACCATGATGAGGACAAGTACTAAGCAAGTCTCGATACCTATCCCAACATTGGTAAAATGTTTCCCCTGGTTTTTGAGTGAAAGTGGTGATTTTTCTTTTGAAAGAGTTTATTTTAGGAGATGGGAAAAATTTCTTTAAAAACTATTGTTGCATTTCATCCCAAGCACGAATGGATTCTGGTCTCAAATTTTGTAGCCATGTTTTAGCTTTATGTTTTAATGAAAAAGGAAAAAGCTTTAATCTGATGGTGTTTATGCTACAATTTAGATTATTATATGTGTTGCAGACCTCCTCAAATTCCCTTAAATGCAAGTATGGATTTTCCAATTCAAAACCATGAAAAGAAGGTAAAAGTTAGATAATGTCTGGCTTAAAATTAAAATGAGATGCATCGGAAGGAAAAACTATGCATGATGGTGCACTTGTTCTTGTTGGATTCATGTGGTCTCTAAGTGTTCTAGCACGGTTATTCTCATTATGAAGTGATTGATTATCTTCTTCAGCCATATTTTCTAAAAATGATGAGAATACCCTACAAAGTTTACCACTTGATATACGTGACCACACTCTCATGCACGTGAAGGAATAAAATAAAAGGAAAAGGAAAACAAAAGAAGAAAAAACAAGAGAAAAGAAACAAAGTTATATACAAGAAAAGTGAAAAGAGAAAATAAAATAAATATTATAATTTATACAAAACTTACCTCCTCGGCAACGGCGCCAAAACCTTGACACGACAAAGAGATTGATGTCTTCTCCCAAGTGCAGGAGTGTTGAAGTAATAAATAACCCGGCAAGACCGCGGTCGAACCACATGGAGGTTATTGTACAAATTATAAATAACAATAATAATAATAATAATAATAACGACAACAACAACAACAACAATAATAATAATAATAGTGGTGGTAGTAGTAGTAGTACTAACAACAATAAAGAAGAAGAAGAAGAGAATTTTGAGATGAAATATTAAAGTAAGCATTAACAATGATAATAACAAATGTCAAGGTTAGAGGTTCCACTAATAGTATGTCAAACAAGTATAGTATAAACTCTTCTTGTTCAATTGGAAACCACACATAAAGGAGGTTCCAATCAGATTATAAATTGTTAACATGATTACATTAGTCATCTTATTCAATTAATGCTAATACTTGTAAATTTCATCAAGCATTCATGATTATAACTTATGTTAACAACAAATCAAGTTCCTTTCATAGCTCAGGTGTCGGTTATACCATACAGTATGGGCTATGAAAGTGTCAAGCATTTGTTGTACCAATTATTATACAACATAAATCAAGATTAGTCATTTAACAAGCAAAGTATTAAAGAGTGAACAAGATAACAAATATAAAACATGTTAGTATTAAACATTAAAGTCCATATTAAGTTTATACCATATTATTCTTACACCATTAGTGTAACCTTTTCATCTTTACATAATTAACTTAGCTAGACATAATGGAAGAAAGAAAAATTGATAAACAAAATAAGAACATAAATAAGATAAGAGTTAACAAAGGAAAGGAAAGGAAAGGAAAGGCATAAACTTGATATTAATGAAAACAATGCATAAAGAATACAAAGAAAGAAAAGAAGAGCATGATCTTGATCTGGACACCAAGATGCCTTAATGCATGGCAAATGCCTCCTTTTATAGGCCAAAATTGGGAACTGTTGATTTGATGACTAATTGATGAGTAGATGGCCAACCCTTGACTTGGTGACAATCCTTATCTTCTCTTGTCTACCCAAAACGTCATTGATGACGTTACAATTAGAGCTACTTGAAAACATGAAAGTTCTAGGCAATTGTCTCAACTATTTTGTGTAAAAAATTCAGCTCATTTCAACTTCTAGAACTCCATAAATGGCTAAAATACTGAACAGTGCTCGGGCTGGAGGACAGATTCGGGCTTCTTTGTTGTTGCAATAATTTGGACTTGAAAATGGCCTTTTTGGATCTTGGGGTCCATATGAAAGTTGTAGGCCTATGTATTACCTTTCCATCCATATAAAGAAGACTTAAATCTGAGATTTATAGCTCCAGATATGACCCAATTACCGAACAGTGTTCCGGTTTGGATTGCACCGACATCTCTTTTCTAAGTTTGATCATCTCTTTGCCTTTGCAATTGAAGTTCTTAAAGTCATCAATCAATCCTTTCATTTATTTGATAGGCCTGGATTTAAAATGGATATTTACCACAAATTAAAGATATCTTATATTATTAGATAGATTATTATACAACGTACTTTAGTTAAAGAGTTATTGATACTTCAAGTGCAAAATGATGATATAAAACCATGATAAAAATGCACTTTTGACTACTAATCAGAGTCTTAGGAATAAAATTTATGCATTTATTCTAAGCGTGATAATTTTAACTTAGTTTATTCTTCCCTAATAAATCAAGATGAGTTGTAGCAATCAAATTAATTCTTTTGCTTGTTACTCTAGTCGCTAAAAATAATTATAGATTGAAAGAAACCAGAAAGCATACATGCTATCTTAGAATAATTTAATAAGCTTTAATAATAATCAATAATATAATTTTGAATAAGAAAAAATAAATATATGAATATGAAATAATTACAATGATAATGTTACTTCTCACCACGTGCTGATAAAAATGATGTGTATCCCTCTTGAACTGAATTCAAAAGTTTAGTTCATGGTTGTTGGAAAATGCATAAAAGCAGAGAAGGAAGAAATGTTTCTTAAACCTTATTTTAGTTATGTTCTACTCTCTTTAACCGCTCTCTTTATTCTTCCTCTTTGCTGCCAAAATCTTCAAATTCTTAGGATAATTAAGAGTTTTCATAATGATAAATTTTTTCCTTCTTTATCTATTTTTTAAGTTTTTGATAAATCTTTTAAAATTTATGATGAAAACTGATTATGTTCTTGTCACAATTCTATTGTATTATCAACTTTGTTGTAATTTAGACTTTGATTATGACTTGGTTTCTTGCACTATCCAACCATTCCATTTATATTATTTCATTCATAACATCTTAAAAGATTGATTTATAATTTTATCAGTTTCTAAGACCCACTGTTCTTATGTCAAACTCTCAACCGTATTAGAACGCTTAGCATTGTTAGTTTCCGAATCAGATCAAAAGATCCATTTCAACTAATCAAATTGTGTCTAAATTTTATCCTTTAAAATAAATTTATCTGATTTTGAATCCTTCATGAAAGTTATAGTTCTCAATGTATAGATAAATTAGGGTTTTTGAATCGCCTAATTTTGATATCAGAAGTGTAAAATATTCTCATTTGAATATCTAGTATAGAAGTAGAGAATCTTGCTGCAACAAGGATTTTGGTATAAGTTTGTAGGTTTAATTCGAGATCTAAATGGGATCAGAATTTTGCCCATAATACCATCATTGAAAGCTTGACATGTATACTTAAACTTAAATTAAGCCCACATTCTCATTTTGAAATTTTAACTTGGTGAAAAAAACAAAATTGTCATAAGAAGCTAGGTCCAAAACGTAAAATGCAGAATTTCTTATCTTTTGAGTAGCTTCCAATCAACTCAAATAAGTTTGACATACCTTACAAATCATAGTGTAAAAGGAATAAAGACATATTTATATTTTATACTTATCAGTTATATATAGCATTATAAGGGCTCAAGAGGCAACATAGAAAACCCCACCACTTAGATTTGATTGATAAAAGCATTTCATGACATATTTATCTAAATGTATAGATCAATTACAATGGGCAAGCATAAATAGGACTCGTGAATATGAGAGGAAAGTGCCTAAAAACTTATCTTAGGGCAAGCATAACCTCAGACCTATTTTTGAAAATCTTATTAGACAACCAGTTGTCTATATAGATGTTTGTGAAGATGAATTTGAAAAGAGTTATAGGGCTTTGTTAGACCAAGATGACTACCATAACCTGAGACAAAAATCGATCAACTTGATCGAATGTTAGTATAAGCTAAAACCTTCTAATGATGAGAACTATTTGTGCGAACCTGATGGAGATGATGAACAAGGTTTATATGATGAAGATAATGATGTTGATAATGATAAGGGACAAACCTTTTTAACTATGAAGATATTGTTAACACTAAAGGTTATTTCATAACCAACGCACCATAAATAATAACATGTTTTATTTGATTATGGATAATAGTTGCTAACATGACTAAAAGATTAATGTTTTATTCCAAGTGCAAGAGTGTCGAAGTAACAAATAACTCAACAAGATTGAGGTTGAATCATAGGGAGGTTAATTATATAAATTACAAATAATAACAATACAGTAACAACAACAAGAATAATAATAATAATAATAATAATAATAATAGTAATATTAATAATAATACTTATAATAGTAATAATAATAGTAATAGTAATAGTAATAGTAACAATAATACTAATACTAATACTAATAGTAGTAATAATAATAGTAATAGTAATACTAATACTAGTAGTAGTAGTAATAATAATAATATATGAAGAAAAAGTTGATGAAAACTTTGAGATGGAAGTTTAATGTAAAAATTAAATAATGATAACAACAAATGTCAAGGTTAGATGATCTACTAACGATATTTTAAACTAGTAGAAACTTTTTTTATTCAAATGAAAACCATATACAAAGGAGATTTCAATCAGATTATAAATTGTTAACATGATTACTTTAGTTATCGTATTCAAATAATATTAATACTTATAAATGTTGTCAGATATTCATGATTATAACTTATATTAACAATAAATCAAGTTTGTTTCATAGTACAGGTATCGGTTACACCATATGGTTGAGTTATAAAAGTGTCAAGTATTTGTTATAACAAGTGTTATACAACATATATCTAGATTAATCATTTAACAAGTATTAAGAGTAAACAAGATAACAAATACAAAACATGTTAGTATCAAACATTAAAGTCCACGATGAGTATACACTATACTTATTCTTACACCATTAGTATAACATTTTCAACTTAATATAATAAACTTAGCTACACATAATAAAAGAAAGAAACATAAATAAACAAAATAAGAATATAAATAAAATAAAAGTTAACTAAGTAAAGAAAAAAAATGTAAGGCATAAACAAGATATTAATGAAAGCAAAACTTGAGCATTACAAAAATACAAAAAAAGAAAGTAAGAATATAATCTTGATTTGGACATTAAGATGCCTAAATGCATGGAAAATTCTTTTTTTTATAGGCCAAAATTAGGAACTATTGATTTCATGACTAATTGTTAAGTGAGTGGTAAACTCTTGACTTGGTGACAATTCTTATCTTTTTGTCTGCGCAAAACAACATTGCTAATGTCAAAATTTAAACTAATCTTTCATATGAAAGTTGTAGGAAATTGTCTCAACTTTTTAGAAAAAAACATTGAGGTCATTTGGACTTATAGAACTCAAGATATGGCTAAACACTAAACAATATCTAAGCTGCAGGACAGATTCAAACTTTTTTATTATTGCAATAATTTAGACTTAAAAACTGCCTTTTTAAAACCACACCTCCATATGAAAGTTATAGGCATATATCTTATCTTTTCATCCGTATAAAATAGACTTAAATTCAAGATCTACAACTTCAGATATGACCCAATTACCGAATAGTGTTTATAGTTTGGACTACACCAGCACCTTTTTTGTAAGTTTGGCCACCTCTTTGTCCTTTTAATTTTAGTACTTAAACTCATCAATCAATCCTTTCATTTGTGTGATAGGTCTATATTTAATATGAACATTTGTCATAAATTAAAGGTATCTTATATTATTAGATATGTAATTATCACATATGCTTTAGTTAATGAGTTATTGATACTTCAAGTGTAAAATAATGATATAAAACCTTGATAAAAATATATTTTTAAGTATTAATCAATTGCTATGAAAAAATTATTGGAAAATATACTACTAATAAATTAAATTATAATTAGTACCACATCCTAAACCATATAAAATTATATGGATTAAATCTACAAGGGAAATAAGGGTATCCCAACACTATAAAGTAACTCTTTTCATTAGAAAATATAGGGATGAAATTTATTTTTATATGATAAATATAAATGCATATAAGTTGATATCTGATAGGCCTTTATATTATGATGTAGATGCTATATAAATTGGTAGAGATAATTGGTATAAGATCAATAAGGATGGTATGAATTATACATTTGTAACTTTAAAAGAATGGCTTCGACCTAAACCCAAACCCAAAGCTTTTAAGATAGAGTGAGGCACCAATTGTTCAACTTGATGATAAAAAGATGTGAAAAAGGTTTTCATTCTAGAATCATACACACCTAGTATTTTTGCTCCAGTAACAAATATTATTAATGATAAACCTATTACTCTATCTATAGAGTTTGTTTATGAAGAAGCATAAGAGCCATAATTATTGTCATTCTTGAAGGAAGAACCTAAAGTCACTAATTATGTTGAAAAATCATAAGAACATAAAGTAAATGTGAAATTTAAAATGCATTTTTAAGTCAATCTTAAAATTAAATTAACTATTTTTTTTTCAATAAGTTGTTAGAATTGCTCAAAAGAATAAGGTTGATATCAAAGAGTAATTGAGTTGGGATGCGTTATCTAAAGTTAATGTATCTATGCTGGATCAATCTTTCAAAATTACCAATTTAAATAGTGATCAAGACTTTATTTTTAAGGATGATAAACACATCAACTAAATTTTCATCATCTAAAAATCTAGTTTCATATGACCTTGATTTTTAGGTTTTATGAAGTTTTTTCTAGATTATAAAACACTACATGAATATATTTTTACTAAAATTGGATCTATGATATTTGGAGCTAACTACCTCATGTATAAATTGATTACAATGTTACATTCAAAATATCTATTTTTTTGGCATGATAATTTCTAACAATTACATTAATGATAAGTTTTTTTTTTTTGTGCAAGTAGAAGGGATTAATGTGGTGGTATTTTCTTTATTATTTTTTGTATAGTTATTTTTATTGTATTATTTTATTAATTATTAAGACTTTTAGGTTTTAAGGAGTTCTAAAAGAGATCAATGCATATTCTAGTAAAATAAGCATAATCTTTTATTTGACTCTTAAATTAGACTAAAATTTAACAAAATATTAGAAATGTTTGTTTAATAATGGTTAAATTTTATTATTCTTAGAGATTGGAAAGGCCTTAAAATGAATTGATTAGTACTTAAAAATACATTTTTATTAAGATTTTATATCATTATTTTGAACTAAAGTATCAATAAATAACTCCTTAACTAGAGCATGTTTTATAATAATAAGTCTGATAATATAAGATAACATTAATTTATAGTAAATATTCATCTTAAATACAGGCCTATCATATAAATCAAATGATTTATAGATAATTTTAATTACTAGAGGGTTAAGCTTAAAAAAGAGATGTTAGTTAAATTTAAATTGAAACACCTTTCAGTTATTAATTATAACTAGAGCTGTAGAACTTAAATTTAGATCTAATTTATATAGATAGAAAGTTAAGATATAGGCCTAAAACTTTTATGAAAAGTCTAAGATTCAAAATGATCGTTTTCAAGTTTAAATTATAACAACAATAGAGAAGTCAGAATATGTTCTGCAGCCTAGATATTGTTCAGTATTTAGCCTATATCTCGAGTTCTAAAAGTCTAAATGCACCAATTCATTTTTTGTTAGAAAGCTGAGATAATTTTCCAGAACTTTCATAGAAACTATATATTCAAATTCTAATGTTATCAATATCATTTTATTCAAACAAGAAGATGAGTGTCACAAAGTCAATAGATGACTACCTGCTCAACAATTAATCATTAAATTAATAATTTTAAATTTCAACTTATAAAAGAAGACATTTACTATGTCTTTAAGCATCTTGATTTTTAAATTAAGATCATGTTCTTGTTCTCTCTCTTTATATTTTTTGTAATGTATAAGTTTTTCTTTCATTAATATCTTATTTATGCCTTTTATTTCCTTTATTATACTTATATAATCATGTTCTCCTTTTATTTATATATTTTTCTCTTATTCATAATGTTCAACTAAGTTTATGATGTTAAGATAAAAAGGTTTTCTAATAGTATTAAGATAAGTATAATATAAACTCAATATAGACTTCAATACTTATATCCTAAACAACTTGTTATTAATATGTCTTATCATTTTTATCTTATTAATTCTTAACACCTTACTTGTTAAATGGTTGATTTAGATTTATGTTATATAACACTTAATACAACAAATGCTTGATACTTTCATAACCAACTGTATAGTATAATCTATACTTGTGCTGTGTAAAAAACTTGATTTATTGTTAACATAAATTAGCATAATAAATTTCTAATAATATTTAAAAATTTGGTGTTATTTAAATATGATAATTAATATGTCCATGTTAACAATTTATAATTAGCTATTAATAACAAATCATATAATTGGTTTTCTTTATGTGTAATTTCCAGTTGAGTAATAAAAATGAGTTTATATTACATTTATTTTTAATAACATTAGTGAATTCTCTAACCTTGATATTTGTTTTTATTATTATTTAATCATTATGTTAATTTTATATTTCAAAGTTCTTTTTAACTTATTATTATTATATTATTATTATTATTTATAATTTATATAGTTAACCTCTCTGTGATTCAAAATTAGTCTTATTGAATTATTTATTACTTCAATACTCTTATATTTAAGAAAAGATATCAATATTTTAATCATATAATAAACTCTAAAAGTTATTGTTTGGAATTTTGTATTTTATTTTTCATGTAGTATTGGGATTATTTTCTCTATTTAGATTGAACTTCTCATCGGATTAGGATTTTCATTGTTCTGGAGGTTGGAAAGTCCTTAAAATAAACCCTAAAGGTTAATGTTCTCATAAAGTTTTACACCCTTTAGACTACTTTACTGTTGAATTTTCTTTGTTTCTCTACCGGACTGTAACTTTGAAATTTAAAAAGCTTAATTCTTATTCACATTACCCCGCACAAATACCACAATTGAATTGTGCATGCACTTCCCGGGGATTCGAACCTCAAGTCAAGCATGCGGGATTGTGATCTAAGAAAGTTAGGTGTGGAGCTGTTAGTTACTTTGTCAAAATATTCAAAGGTTGCGGTTGCGGTTGCGGTTGCGGTTGCGGTTGCGATACAATGGTTTTAGCTCAGCTTGATCAAGAATTTCTACATTATGAAAGTCACAGAAACATTAATACGCTAAGAAAAATGCTATTTTCTTTATATGGTTCAGCACAACGTGAATGTAATTAATTATTTTAAACTGATAAATCCATAAATATCAAACCAAGAATAAATTTGTAGTACAATTCAAGAAAATATAGTAAATAATAAAATTAAAAATAAAAAAACAAATATGCTGGCCTGGCAGCTCACACATATAAACTCATTATATATATTTTTTTTTGCTTTTTTTTAGCAATAAAAAACATGTCATCTGCCCAGTCATTAAAAATAAATATTAAGTTATATTGTTGCCTGCTATCACATATTACGACCACCATAGGTGGTTTAAAAGTCAGATGGCATTCTTCAAGAGGTAGTAAAAAAAAAAAAAAAACCTTATTTGATTCATTTTCAGTGAAAAAATATAAGGAACACGTGGAAACTTTTTTAAAAAAATCTATTTTTGGTATTAAATTACAATTTTTTTGATTAAAAATAAAAATCAACCCATATAAAAATAAAATTTTGAAGCTTGATCTAAGATAAATGAAAAAAAAGATCCATATGACACTTTTATAAACAAATAAAACTCATTAACATCAAGAATAACAAGTTTTGTCATTAAAAAATAAGTATTTATCAATTTTTTTCTCTCATTTCTTTGTTTTGTTTGGTGTCTCTCTCTCAATCTTTCATTTTCCAAACTTATGAACTCAAATGAAAAAAAAAAAAAAGTTTTGGACCTAACCATTCCAAAACAAAGAGATGAAAAATGATTTATGACAAAACCCAAAAGCAAAAATTATGAAAAAGGTTATATTTTTTTTTAAAAAAAAACCCTTCAAATATTTTACTTATATAATTCCAGTCCTTTCATTTTCAATTCTTCTCAAATAATATAATTGAATTTTTTTCATAACCGAGCTTGAAAAAATTGGTGAGATAAAAATTTATAATCCAAAGAACTATATATAAAATAAATTAAAATATATAAATTATCAATTTTATATTTTAATCATCACAACATCAAATGATCTAATAAAAAAAATCGATAAAGAAAAAAGAAAAAAGGTTTATACTTCTCTTTTTTCATAAAAAAATAAAAATGCATGCTAGTTTTCTTTTCCTTCATTTTTGGCATCCTCTCTTTTAATTGTTTGCAAACAACTAAATTGAATCTTTTTATGTGAAATTAGGCATTAACTTGATATAAAATACAAAATAAAATTTTAATTTCTAATCAATATAATATTAAATGATATTTTTTTTTTAAAAATCAATAACTAAAATACAATAAAATAAAATTATAAAATATTGTTAATTCATAGTGGATTACATGGCTTCTTTATTTTATTTTGTTTTTAATTTATGTTGCAATGTTTGATATTTTTCTTTTCATATCTAAAATAAATTATTCTCTTGTGAAGTTAATTTCATCATAAATTTTGAGTTTATTTCATGTTAATATAAATCATATTTTAAAATTTTATCTGACAATTTCATCATAAATTATGTTACCCATTGCTTTTATACTCGTAGTGTTGTTGTTTGAATTTCTAATTCGAAAATTTGCATTTCTTATTTTCTAACGCATGCTTTATTTGATTTTTTTTTTTCGCTTCAAATCTCACTCTCTATCTTCCTGTTATTATTTGCATGAGGCCTTTGTTCTATCATCTCACTTGCCTTTTCTTAATTTTTAATCTTCACAGCATGTTTTTCCCTATGTACTTTAGCTTATCAATTCGAAACTCTTCTTTCATAGTTTTCGTATTGTGCTGTCCGTTGTTTATTTTAGTTTCACCGACAATTAATGTGCAGCAACACTGACAAGCCATTTTTATGGCGTGCTGCTTGGTTTGCTGATTGTTACTTGAAGGGTTAAAAGTCTTTCTTTCTTTTGAATATATGTTGTAATTTGCATTATCTTCTAGTGTTTTTTTTTTTCTTTTTTCCTGGTTGAGGATGTCTTCTTTCATTCTGTCCAATAGACCTTTTGCCTGCCGTAAGTTCAGCATTTGAATGTTCAACAACATTTTTTATATTTCCGGCTTCAATCTCGAAGTAGACACAACTCATTCATTAGAAATTTTCGATCAAGTTTTGCTCTTCGTTTTCTTTTTCCCTGTATACTTATTACCTTACGAGGGATTTTCTGTTGCAATCTTATCCTTACTTTAAAAAAAAAAATAGTTGCTGAAAAGTTTTGATGCAATAGCTAGTCTTTGGTTGAAGAAGAAAATATGCTATTTAATTTTTTTTAGAATTTGTTTATATAACTGATGAGTTGTAATCATTAGTACACATAATGATTTTGATTTTAAAGTCATTAAGATTTAGTTAGGATTAGAAACATGTAAGGACCCTTAATATTATTAAGCATTTACAAGTTTTGTTTAATTAAACAGAAGAGGGTGGCTTCTTCTTCTTCTTCTTCTTTTTTAGAGTGTGGAATAGAGGTTCAAATTCATATAAAGCGAGAGCGCCTGTTTTATTTTCTCTTTTGTTCGTATCCTCTTCCAGAAAAAGAAACGATTCCTTTTGCATGCAAAAACCATAATGGACCCTTCTTGCTGTGACATTTACTCATATGTGATGGCTCATAATAATTTTTTATATTATTCTTTCACATATCTCATTAATATCTCATTAATTGAAAGAGCTTAAAACTTGAAATTTATATAAATTTATATTATTTTATAATTATTTTTTATTAAATAAATAAGAGATAATAAAATTTAAATTCGTGATCATTTAATCATTAAAACTTTGATGTAATATTAAATAATCATTTTAATTTAATAATTTAAATTTTTAAATGAATTTTTAGAATATAATTTATATTATTCCCTAATCTTATTTCAATGACGTGATAAACTACATTAATTACCCATAGGATATTCCAAGCAATGGCACTAGTAAAGATCTAAGTCTTCTTGGAGAAGTAAAACGGTTAAATTAAGTTATATGGGTAATTTCACATTTAAAAAGGTATTTTAGAACGTAATAAAAAGAACTTTATTAAGAATGACGCATGATAAGGTTAGTTATAGTACAAAATTCCAGTGAGCCAAGCTGTTCTTGCAGAAAAGGTGTTCCCTTGAAATATCATTGTTAATTGCTTATGATGAGGTATATAAAAAAAAAAAAAAACCGTCAGGACAAAATATAAACTTTTGATGGTTTTGTCCTGCTTGAGCTGGTCTAGATATTCATTTGAAAAACAGTCACTTAAGAAACAAGAGATAGATGAATGCTCGAGTTTGTAAAATATAGTAGAAAAATAATAAAGAAAATAATAATGATGGTGAAGGGAACGTGTATAGCCTTTGCATATAGCCTGACTGGCTCTAGTTGTGAATGCCTTCATTTTTATATAGTTGATCTTTCTGTGATGAATTGCGTGTGCAGCCTAAACAGCTGGAATAATTCCAGCCTCTTAGGGTGATGCTGATGTATTTTCTTTTCAATCTCGTGTATTATTAGCTTGGAATGTCAATGCGAATAGCATTTAGAGGGGAAAAAAAAAACATTTGAGTTAACAGAATAATAGTAATGATCCTATTATTACTATTGCCCGGATTTATCAGGTAGTTCAATATTGTAGACTGAAGAACTCGGCGCAGAAAGCTTTGTCTCAAGCTCAATATCATGCTCTGTGTGTTAGTTGGAAATTGATGTAGTTTCTTTCTTTTATTTCTATTTGTTCATTGAAAATTATAAAACAACTTATTAGTCTTTTAATTCCTAAACTTCAGTTGCTTTGTTAAAATAACTTTTATTAATCAACTTCTCTAGCTAAAAAATAATATAAATTATATTTTAAAATTTTCTTTTATAATTTATATTTTTAGATTAAGATGGTTCTTCAATATATTTAATTTATTTTTTTATTTAATATTATTTAGATAATCCAGGGGCTTTCCCTACAATTGTAAGAACAACCACATCGGTAACATTTAAACCCTTTTTCGCAAAGGCAAATCTGTGATTAAAAAAAAAAGTGATCCAACATAAGAAGGATAACAGCATAAAAAAGTGAGGGGATCTTTTTCCTTGCGAAAGATTTGTATTGAATTCTCCCCGCGTGCTGGTATAAATAAACTCTCTCTTTCTTGCAGTAATAAAGTGAGCCGCTTTTTGTTGTCCAAAACTTCCTAAATAAATATTAGAAAAGTAAAAAAGCCATATGATTAGTTTATTATTATGCAAACATATAAAAATATGATAATTATACAATAATTATTACAAAATCTAGCATGCATATTATGAAAGTATTAAAATTATACTTTAACAACATTAGTTTAAAGTATTTTTTTAAATTCCTTAAAAGATATCAATCTAAAGTTTGGTTGCTATAAAAAAATAATTATTTATTTTTAAAACTTTATTATTTCTCACTTGATATAAAAAAAAAACTAACTTCAATAAATCTTTCAGGATTTCAACAACTTTTTATTAAGAGATATTATTAAATAAGATTCAATGAACTTAAAGGAATGATATTTAGTTTGTTTTTTACAAAGACTAAACATAAACTATAAACTATAGAATAAAAAAACAAGTTTAAAAAAAATCAACAACAAAAAAACACTCAAGAAATTTTATTTAACTTTTCACTCATCCAATATACCTATTCATAGGACTAGAGAACAAAAATACTAATTTCTCATTATTAATGAATCAATAATTCATGAATGATTATTAATTATGATGAATGTTTATAATTTATGAATGTTAATGTTCATGAATGCTCATGGTCCATGAATTACTCATAATAACTGATTGATACTTAAAAGTGTATTTTTATTAAGGCTTTATATCATCATTTTGCACTTAAAGTATTAATAATTCCTTAACTAAAGCATGTTTTATAATAATATATTTAATAATATAAGATATCTTTAATTTATGGTAAATGTTCATTTTAAATGCATGCTTATAACATAAATAAAAGGATTGATTGATGGATTTAAGAACTGAAATTGGAAGGACAAAGAGATGGTCAAACTTAGAAAAGAGATGTTAGTGCAATCCATACCGGAACATTGTTTAGTAATTGAATCATATCTAGAGCTGTAGATCTTATATTTAAGTTTACTTTATATGGATGGAAAGGTAATACATAGGCCTACAAATTTCATATGGAACCCAAGACTTAAAAAAGTCATTTTTAAGTCTAAATTGTAGTAACAACAAAGAAGTCCAAATCTATCTTCCAGCTCGAGCATTGTTTAGTTTTTAGTCCATATATGGAGTTTTAGAAGTACAAATGATGTGAATTTTGATCCATATCTAGAGTTCTAGAAGTCCAAATGACGTGAATTTTTTACACAAAAAAGATGATACAATTTCCTATAATTTCATGTTTTCAAGTGACTCCAATTTTGACATTATTAATGATGTTTTGGGTAGAGAAAAGAAGATAAAGATTGTCACCAAGTCAAGAGTTGATCACTCATTCATCAATTTGTCATCAAATCAATAGTTTCCAATTTTAGCCTATAATAGAAGGCATTTGTCATGCATCTAGGCATCTTGGTTTTTAAATCAAGATCATGCTCTTGACTATTTTATAAAATGGGTAGAAGTCAGTTCATATGCCCATGTGACATAAAAGATAGTTAAAAAGTTCATAGGAAAAGACTTGATTTATCAGTATGGTCTGCCTAAAAAAATAGTGAACGAGAATGCATAGAATTTCAACGGCAAAACAATAGTGGAGCTCTGTACTAAAAGGAAAATCAAGCATTCAAATTCCTCCTCATACAGGCCAAAGATGAATGGAGCTATGAAAGCTACCATAAAAAACATTAAGAAAATTATTCAGAAAATGGTAGTCACTTACAAAGACTAGCATAAGATGTTACCATTTGCTCTTCATGCATATCGTACTGCACTAAGAACCTCAATAGGAGCCCCTCCGTATTTCTAGTGTATGGGACGGAGGTGGTGATGCCTTTGAAAGTAGAAATTCCCTTTTTAAAGGTGTTGATGGAATCAGAACTAAAAGAGGCTGAGTGAGCCAAAATGAGATATGAACGACTAAATCTAATCAGGAAAAAGAGGGTAGCAATAATATGTCATCATCAATTCTACTAGAAAACGATGGCCAAAGCATATGACAAGAAGGTTAGACCTCGTATGTTCCAATAAGGATATCTGGTACTAAAGAAGCTATTAACTTTACTAGGGGAAAATCTAAGCATGTAAGCTCTAAATTATGAATGTTCTTATGTAGTGAAGAAGACTTTCTTAAGAGGAGCTCTGCAGTTGTCCAGAATGGATGGAGAAGATCTAGCCAGACTTGTGAATTTTGATTTTATGAAGAGATATTATGTATAATGTGTTTAGCTTTTCCCAAGATCAATAAAGTGAAGTCTAGCCATAATTTCTTGGTGTAAAGAATCTTTTTCCCACCGCATTGATCTCACAACACTTAATTTTTCTTAAAAAAGGAAAAATCTTGAAAGATCTAGCTTTGTGCATGATTACAAGGTATTCATCATAAGACAATCAAAGATGAATTTTAAGCATTTCTCAGTAAAGAGGCCACCAAGTCAAATAAACCAAAGATAAAAGACAAAACCCAGTCTTTAGAAGCATTTTGAATTACATAGATAAAATGTCTGGTAATCACTCTATAATCATGTACAATTATTGATCAAGATAAGAATAAAGTTTATCCATCCTAGTAAATATGCATTTGAAATAAGGAAAGGTCATCTTTGTTAACCCTTCACTTAAAGATTATACCCTTTGTAGTCCCTATTTGAGCAGGGATAAATTTTTTTAAAACCCTGACTAGGACCACACCCCATACTAAAGGGCAATGAGAGATCCTCTATTATAAAAGATGAAGACAATGGTACAATCAAGGGTTAAAAAAAGCCTTATGATTGATAAAAGATGAAAATAGAGAAGGAGTTTGAGCAAATTGCTAAAGAGAACACTCAGATCTTTACAAGTCAGAACCCAACACTTAGGGGAAAAAAAGAAGAAAGAAAAAAGAAAAAAGAAAGAGAAAGACATAATAAATTGATGATGCTTTAAGACTAAGATGATGATCCTTAAGCAAGTTTATCCAAACACAGCCTACAAGATAGCTTCACAAGAATAGGAGATAGGAGAAGAGTGGTCCTAAGTCTTTAAAATCTTAAACATTTTTTAAACCTTAAAACATCTTTTATCTTTCATAACCCACAACCATAATCGACATTACAAGCCTTTAAAAGTCCTTTGTAATCAAGTGCATATAGCCTGGACAGTTCATTTGACATGATAAATGAGTGATAATCTGTTTTTTCTATCCATGCAAGAAAAATGCTAATATGAGACGATCCTATTTTTTATATAACCTTCTCAAAGAAGATATTTAAAACCTTTCAAAAAGATCAAACAAAAGATTACCTAGGAGAAAGTCTAATCTAAAGTCAAAACCACATTTTAGAAAACAATAAAGCCTTTTCCTAGAATTGCTTAAAAGAGTTTTTGATGCATATGTAGAAAGTTTTAGTTTTCATAAACAAAGTCAAGACTTTTAAAGATTTTTCTTTTGAAAAGATTTTTATGCTGCAAAAAAGAAAAGAAAACCCTTAATTTGACAAACGATAAATTAAAGCATTGATAAAGAGCATGATAAAAAGAAATGACAGATCATGTATTTTTTTTAAGTGGTCACTAAAACGGGTTGGGGATTTCCTCATTGAGATGGGATGGGTAAGAACGACAGTATGAGAGACAAATCTCAGCATATGATATTAAACACATGGACAAGGTCACGCTAAGAAAGAGTTTTACAAGATGGAAGGGACCTATGTTTCAAAGCTAGGTAAAGATACATATATGACATCTAACCTCAATGCATTACTACACGACTAAAAGATTGATGTCTTCTTCCAAATGTAGGAGTGTCGAAGTAATAAATAACTCGGCAAGACCGAGGTCGAACCACAAGGATGTTAATTGTACCAATTATAAACAACAACAATAGTAATCACAACAATAATAACATTAATAGCAATAGTAGTAGTAGTAGTAATAAAGAAAAAGATGGAGAAGAAGAACAAGAAGATGAGAACTTTGAGATTGAATATTAATATAAGAATTAAATAATGATAATAACAAATGTCAAGGTTAGATGTTCCACTAAGGTTATGTCAAACAAGTATAGTATAAACTCTTATTATTCAATTGGAAATCACACACAAAGGAGGTTCCAATCAGATTATAGATTATTAACATGATTACATTATTCATCTTTTTTGATTAATGCTAATACTTGTAAATCTCGTCAAGGATTCATGATTATAACTTATGTTAACAACAAATCAAGTTCTTTTCATAACTCAGGTGTTGGTTATACCATATAGTATGGGCTATGAAACTACCAAGCATTTGTTGTACTAAGTGTTAGACAGCATAAATCAAGATTAGTCATTTAACAAGCAAAGTATTAAAGAGTGAACAAGATAACAAATATAAAACATGTTAGTATCAAACATTAAACTCCATATTAAGTTTACACTATACTTATTCTTACACCATTAGTTTAACCTTTTCACCTTAACATAATAAACTTAGTTACACATAATGAAAGAAAGAAAAATAAATAAATAAAATAAGAACATAAATAAGATCAGAGTTAACTAAGTAAAGGAAAGGAAATGAAAGGCATAAACTTGATATTAATGAAAGCAAAGCATAAACATTACAAAAAATACAAAGAGAGAAAACAAGAGCATGATCTTGATCTAGAAACTAAGATGCCTAAATGCATGGAAAATGCCTCCTACTATAGGCCAAAATTAAGAACTATTGATTTGATGACTAATTGATGAGTGGATGATCAACTCTTTACTTGGTGACAATCCTTATCTTCTCTTGTCTGCCCAAAACATCATTCATAACGCCAAAATTAGAGCCACTTGAAACATGAAAGTTGTAAAAAAGTATCTCATCTTTCTTGTGTAAAAACATCAGGTCATTTAGATGTCAAGAACTCTAGATATGGGCTAAACACTGAATAATGCTCGAGCTAGAAGACAGATTTAAACTTCTTTGTTGTTGCTATAATTTGGACTTGAAAATGACCTTTTTAGATCTTAGGCTCCATATGAAAGTTGTAAGGCTATGTCTTACCTTCCCATCCATATAAAGTAGACCTAAATCTAAGATTTATAGTTATAGATATGACCCAATTACCGAATAGTGTTCTGGTTTGGATTGCACCGACATCATTTTTTTAAGTTTGGTCATCTCTTTGTCCTTTCAATTTTAGTTCTTAAATTCATCAATCAATCTTTTTATTTATGTGATAGGCCTGCATTTAAAATAAAAATTTATTATAAATTAAAGGTATCTTATATTATTAGATATATTATTATAAAACATGCTTTAGTTAAGGAGTTATTGATACTTCAAGTGCAAAATGATGATACAAAACCTTGATAAAAATACACTTTTAAGTACTATCAATTATGTATACATTTTTTTCCTACAGGAAAATCCTCTCAAAAGTCCAACTAGAAAAAAAAACCCATTAGGAAACTCTCAGAACAAAAAAACAAAGTTCAAACCCTGCCATTGAAAAAAAACACACATGTTTTTGTTAAGCCGGAAGAAATCTTAGCTTGGCCGAGCTATACCCACATTTTGGTTCTAGATTGCCAGATAGAATCTAAGGTGAACCAATCAAATTGATAGGTCGCCCATGAAAATAGAGCGTGTGAATATATGCATTGGTCGCGCATGAAAATAGATCGTGTGAATATGTGAGTTGGTCGCCTCTAAAAATAGACCAAGATGAGCATATGAGGGTAGGTTGCCCATGAAAATAGATCAATCTGAGTGTGAGGACAAGTTGCTTATGAAAATAGATTTTGTGAACATGTGAGCTGGTCGCCCTTGAAAATAGATCGGGATAAACATGTGTAGGTAGGTCACCCATGAAAATACACCAATTTGAGTGTGAGGGCAAGTCGCCCATGAAAATAGATCATATGAGTATGTGGGCCAATCGCCCTTAAAAATAGACTAGAATGAAAATGTGCAGGATGTTGCCCATGAAAACAAATCAATGTGAGTGTGTAGGCCTGTTGCCCCTAAAAATAGACTATGTGATTGTATAGGTTGGTCGCCTATGAAAATAGACCAGGATGAAAATGTGTGGGAGGTCGCTTGTAAAAATAGATTGATGTAAGTGTGTAGGTTAGTTGCCTCTGAAAATAGATCAAGATAAACATGTTTGGACAGGTCGTACATGAAAATAGACAAGGATGAACATGTATGGGCAGGTCGTCTGTGATAATAGACCAATTTTCTTTAAAAAGGAGCAGATCTCCCAAGATAATGAGATCATTTTCTTTTTCTTTACAAGCTTACTATATAAGACATTAATGATGTTCTTACTTTGTAAACATTGTAAAGAAGGGGTATTTGTTGTTATCTATTTTTGGGTTTCTACATAAAAATGAATATATATATATATATTTAAAAGAAATTAAAAAAATAATAAGAGCAAGAAAAGGATGGTAGAATGCTGAAAAATAGCCAAAAACATTGGTTAAGAAGGTTCAAAAATGCAAAAAGTTGAAATTTGACAGTTTATCGTTAATTGAAGAGAGTCCCGTTGACAAAGAAAATTTAAAATTAGATGTTTATAAACTCAATTAAATTTTATCTAAGATTTAATTGAATTTATGGAGGGTGTGATTGTAAGAACAATTGATTTCTAAGTCAATTTAGGCTTTTATTGGAAAAAATTAAAGTTCTTGGGTCCAATTATAATTTTGAAGGGTTGATTGGGCCAGATAAGGGTTTTAATTGCATAATTATTGAAGTTTGATGGCTAGTTAGAGACTAAATTGACACAATTCAAAACCAATGACCAAATTAAAAAAGACGCCAAAATTAAAGATCTAATTACAATTTTATAAGGGGTTTGATTACAAAATTACAAAAAATTCAATGACCAAATCAGAAGGGCCTAAGTAGTGTTGTTTCCATTGAATTGTTATTCATTATCTCAATAGTTGTGAATCTGTGACAATAAAGGAAAAAGAAGTTAGTAGCGATAATGGAGTCATTTTTCAAATCAAGGGGTGTATATCACGGTTGACATCCCTTGCCATCATGATGCATGCTGGCTTACTAGAAGCACCTACATTTTGACTTTAATAAACAGTTTATTAAAGTCACAAGAACTGGACCAATATTTCAAAAATTATAAAAAATATATTTTAATATCATGCATTTTGGCTTTAATAACAATTTATCTTTTAATATCTGGGGTTACAATCAGATACGTAAGATATATTCTGGATATTAAATTATTTTTATTGATATCAAAATTACCTAATAAGATAAGGATCTTCTTATTACAAAGGACTGACATGATGAAAAAGATTAATGTTTTCTCCCTCGTGCAAGAGTGTCGAAGTAATAAATAACTCATTAAGATCGAGGTCGAACCATAATGAGGTTAATTGTATAAATTACAGATAACAATAATACAACAACAATAACAATAATAAAAAAAAAAGAAGGAGAAGAAGAAGAAAAAGATGAGAACTTTAAGATGGAATAATAATGTAAGGATTAAACAATGATAATAACATATGTTATAGTTAGAGGTTCCACTAATGCTATGTCAAACAAGTATAGTATAAACTCTTATTATTCAATTGGAAACCACACACAAAAGAGTTTTCAATTAGATTATAGATTGTTAACATGATTACATTAGTCATCTTATTCGATTAATGCTAATACTTGTAAATCTCATCAAACATTCATGATTATAACTTATGTTAACAACAAATCAAGTTTCTTTCATAGCTCAAGTGTCGGTTATACCATATAATATGAACTATGAAAGTGCCAAGCATTTATTATACTAAGTGTTATACAACATAAATCAAGATTAGTCATTTAATAAGCAAAGTATTAAATAGTGAACAAGATAACAAATACAAAACATGTTAGTATCAAATATTAAAGTCCATATTAAGTATACACTATACTTATTCTTACACCATTAGTGTAACCTTTTCACCTTGACATAATAAACTTAGCTAAACATAATGAAAGAAAGAAAAATAAACAAACAAAATAAGAACATAAATAAGATAAGAGTTAACTAAGTAAAGGAAAGGAAATGAAAGGCGTAAACTTGATATTAATGAAAGCAAAACATAAACATTACAAAAAAATACAAAGAGTTAACCAAAAGCATGATCTTAATATGGAAACTAAGATGCCTAAATACATGGCAAATGCCTTCTTTTACAAGCCAAAATTAGAAACAGTTGATTTGATGACTAATTGATGAGTGAGTGACTAACTCTTGACTGGGTGACAATCCTTATTTTCTTTTATCTGTGCAAAATGTCATTGATAGCATTAAAATTGGAGTCACTTGAAAACATAAAAGTTGTAAGAAATTATCTTAGCTTTCTTGTGTAAAAATTCATGTCATTTGGACTTCCAAAACTTTAAATATGGTCTAAACACTAAATAGTGCTCAGACTGAAAGACAGATTCTGACTTTTTTTTTAGTGCTGCAATTTGGACTTGAAAATAACTTTTTTAAGTCTTGGGCTTCATGAAAGTTATAGGCTTATGTCTTACCTTTCTATCTATATAAAGTAGACCTAATTCTGAGATCTATAACTCTAGATATGACCCAGTTACTGAACAGTATTCCAGTTTGGATTGCACCACCATCTCTTTTCTTAGTTTGGCCATCTCTTTGTCATTTCAAATTCAGTTTTTAAATTCATCAATCAATCCTTTTATTTATGTGATAGGCTTGCATTTAAAATGAACATTTACCAAAAATTAAAGGTATTTTATATTTTTAGATATATTATTATAAAACATGCTTTTGTTAAGGAGTTATTGATACTTTAAGCTCAAAAAGATGACATAAAACCTTAATAAAAAAAATGCACTTGTAAGTACTAATCAAGGACTTTTCCTAAACCATAGATAGAACACCAACTAGAAAACATGACAAGACCTTAGATTTTATCAAACAATAAAACAATATAGCTTACCTTAGGTAGAGCATATTTGGGGTGCTAATATCTTCCCTTTACGCAACCAATCTTCATACCAAATCTCTGAGATCAGTTAGGGTTCCTAATGACCAAAATACTAGGTAGTGACTCCCATTCTAATTTTTCATTGTTACAAGATAAGAATTCCTTATCTCTTAACATTTGCCATATTTTTAGATAAGATAACATTTTGAGGGTGAATGTTTTTGCCGCGAAGCCGCACATATGCGTCAATATTACATTTATTTTTAATACTATTAGTGAATGTTCTAACTTTAACATTTATTTTTATCATTGTTTAATCCTCACATTACTATTACATCTTAAAGTCCTCTTTAACTTATTATTATTATTATTATTATTATTATTTATGATTTATATAGTTAACTTCCCTGTGGTTCGACTCCGATCTTGTCGGGTTATTTATTACTTTGATACTCCTACACATGAGATAAGATATCAATCTTTTGATCGTGTCAAGTTTTTGGCGTCATTACTAGGGAGGTAAATTCCTATAGAAATTATAATATTTATTTTATTTTTCCTTTTCACTTTTTTTGTTTCTAGCTTTTGTTTCTTTTCTTTTCTTTTGTTTTTTCTTTTATTCTCTTTCTACACATGTATGAGAGTTTAGTCACGTATATTAAGTGGTAGACTTTTTAGAAAATCCTTATTATTTTCAGTAAATATGGCCAAAGAGAATAAACAATCACTTCATAATGAGAATAATAAGAATAATCAAGCTAGAACACTAAGAGACCACATGAATTCTATAAGAACAAGTGCACTATCATGTATAGTTTTCACTCTTGATGTATTTCACTTCAATTTTAAGCCAGCCATCATTCATTTTTTACATTCTTTTCATGGCTTAGATTTAAAAAATCCATACTTGCATTTGAGAGAATTTGAAGAGATGATTAGTACTTAAAAGTGTATTTTTATTAAAATTTTATATTAGCATTTTACACTTCAAGTGTCTCCTTAACTAAAACATATTTTATAATAACAAGTCTAATACTATAAGATACATTTAATTCATGGTAAATGTTCACCTTAAATGCATGTTTATCACATAAATCAAAGGACTAATTGATGAGTTTAACTATTGAAGTTGAGAAGACAAAGCGAAGGTGAAACTTAGAAAAGTAAATCAGGTTTGGTCCAAATTATACCACTGTTAAGTCATTAGGTCATATATGGAATTGTAGATCTTGGATTTCAATTTGGTTTATATGGATAGAAAGCTAAGACATAGACCTAAAATATTCATGAGAAATATAAAACTCAATTCTGCTATTTGGAATTCCAAATCTTAGTAATAATAGAGAAGTCAGAATCTGTGCTGCAACTTAGACATTGTTTAGTGTTCAGCTCATATCTCGAGTTCTAGAAGTCTAAATGCACTAATTTTTTTATTGTTGAAAAGCTGAGATAATTTACTAGAACTTTCATAAACTCTACTCAAATTCTAACATTAACAATAGCGTTTTGTTTAAACTAGAAAATAAGGATTATTACAAAGTCAAGATATGGCCACCCATTCAACAATTAGTCATCAAATCAATAGTTTTAAATTTTGGCCTATAAAAGGAGTCATTTGCCATGTATTTAGATATCTTGGTTTTCAAATCAAGATGATGTTCTTACTCTTTTTTTTGTTGTAATGCTTAAGTTTTGCTTATATTAACCTCTTGGTTATGCTTTTTATTTTCTTTCCTTTACTTAGTTAACTTAAATCTTATTTATTTTATTATCTTGTTTATCTATGTTTCTCTTTTTTTATTATGTTTAACTAAGTTTATCATGTCAAGGTGAAAAGGGTACACTAATAGTATAGGAATAAATATAGTATAAACTCAACATTCACTTTAATATTTGATACTAACATAGTTTGTATTTGTTATCTTTATCACTTTTAATACTTTGTTTGTTAAATGGTTAATCTACATTTATGTTGTATAACCTTTAGTACCAAAAATACTTGGCACTTTCATAGGCCAATTATATGGTATAACTAACATTTGTGCTATAAAAGAAACTTGATTTATTGTTAACATAAGTTATAATTATGAATACTTGACAACATTTACAAGTATTAACATTATTCAAATAAGATAACTAATATAATCATGTTAACAATTTATAATCTGATTGGAACTTTCTTTGTGTGTTGTTTCTAGTTGAGTAATAAAAATAGCTTATACTATACTTGTTTGAAATACTATTAGTAAATCCTCTAACCTTGATATTTGTTTTTATCATTATTTAATTCTTACATTAATCTTACATCTCAAAGTCTTCGTCGTCGTTGTTGTCATCGTCATTCTTTATAATTTATATAATTAACCTCCCTGTGGTTCGACTTTGGTCTTGCCGGGTTATTTATTACTTTGACACTCCTACACTTGGAAGAAGACATTAATTTTTTGGTTGTGTCAACTAGGCAGATGTAACTCTTTGTATAGAAATTATAAGTTTCATTTTGAAACTAAAAGTAGTGTTTTCATTATAAGTAAATATGGTGTTTTCTTATATGATAAATTTTCTATTTTATATGGATATATTTTTAATCTCTTTAATAATTAGTCCATTTATGATTAATGAAATGCGTTGAATTATGGAATGGAGGGATATAAGTTCATGATGAATGGACAAATGACATCGAATGTAATTGTGATTGCAAGGAAGAACGATGATAATTTGGTATGGCTTAAGTGTAAAGGAAACTCTGTTAAAAATTATATAAAAAAATTTATAGCTTCTTTGAATTTATCTATTAATCGTTAACAACAATGCATATGAATTTGTTTCAATTTTCATTATAAGATGGAGGTATTACATCAATTGTCTCACAACTTAATGCTTTTTATTTATTTTTTTAATAAAACAATATTACGTTAAGTCTAAATAAGTTCCTAAAATTAGGAGATTTATCAACCTAGTTGTTGAAGTCAAGTTTTACCAAAATATCATTGATTTGATAAAAACTTACCAAAGCATTTTTTAGCTCATTTTGAGTTTAAAAGAATGGGTTAGGTTTATGTTGATCCCTAGTACTAAAAGACTCATCCACCAAATCATAAGAACCAAGTTATATCAAAACATCAGTAGCTTGATAAAAATTCATTAACATATTTTTTAGTTTTTTTTGGAGGTTTTAGTCCCGTGTTAGATATGCATTAATCTCTAAAAACTAGGAAAGATGTTGTATAACCATTAAAACCCAAGTTTTGACCAAAACAAAATACTAACTTGATAAAACTTGTTGGTACAATTTTATTTTTTAATTGAAAATAATTATTTACATGCATTTGCATAAACAAAATACAAAAATAGAGTTCTATAAAATGAAACTAACATTAAATCAAGGCTAATAAAAATAAAAAATGCATGAGTGAATAATAACCTATTTTTTAAAATAAGTTTTTTATATGTACATGCGATCATAAGAAGGCAAAAGCATAATTTTATGAAATGAAACTAATGCGAATGTAGTGCCATTATAAATAAAATACAATAAACATATATAGCGACCATGCATGAATAATGCAATATGCAGTTTTCATATTTTTTGAATAGCAAACTAGTGCACCTTGCAAGGGGAGAAAAGAAGAAGGAAACTAGTGGGGAGGCTCACCTTAAAGGTAGTTCCAAACAAGGAGGAGGTGCTAGGGTTGCTTATGATGGTGAGAAGGTGGTGCCAATAAAAATTAAAAATAAATAAAATACATGAGTACACTCATTAATCTATTTTTAAAAATGAATTTATAAATGCACATGCATACATAAAAAGGAGAGAGTATAAGTTTATTAAATGAAGCTAACGTGAATACAATGCTAGTAAAAATAAAATACAACCATGACCATGCATGCATAGTGCAAATAGTGCAATATGAACTTTTTATTTTCTCTCATTTGTTTTTATTTTCTTCATCGCTTTTTTTTTCTTACCTCCTAGATCACACAAAATAACACTCTCATTTTCTTTCTTTCTCTCTCTTTCTTGGCTTCTCTTTCAAACTTCAGGGTCTATTCTCCCCTTTTCTTTCTTTTTGTTTTTTTTTAAGCTTCCGCTTAGCTCATACAAACTTCAAAAACTCAGCTCAAAACTCTTTTTTCTCCTTTCTCTCTCTTTAATAATTTCTCACCCCAGCTCTTTTCTTTTTCTTATTGTACTTCTTCTAGTTATACAAAGAGAAAAACTTCTAGAAGCTCCTCTAGATGGTTTGATCATGACCCTTAATCCATTAGAAAAAATCCCACCCCTCAATGTCATTTATTTCTTGAAAAAAAATAACTAACCAACCTATTTTAGTCTCTTATTTAAGGGGTTCTTTCGATATGGGTATGGGTGGAGGTAAGGGAGGATATGCTAGGGAAGGGGATGGTGCTGTTTTAGTTGTGTTAGGGAGTGGAGGCAATCGATTAAGGGTGGTGATTAGTGATTTTTACATAAAAAGAAAGAAGAATGTGATTGGTGCATGCGTGCTCAATTTGGTGTATGCTTATTTCTTCTTCTTTATGCTAAGTGATATCATTGATATTAGGCACGGAATGGTATTGTTTCGCTTATGCCGCCTTTTATTTTTCTTTCCACGTGAAACAGCATCATTCCATGTATTTCCTTTTCAGGTGATCCTCCAATTTTCTTGTTTTTCCACTTTAGTCCTTCACTTTCTTTTTTTATTTATTTTCTTGGTCAATTGCAACTTTTTCTTTGAATTTCTTTCATTTTAGTCCCTAATTACACGTTTTCACAATCCTCTCATTCCTCCACTTCTTCCAATTTAGTCATTGGATTTTTATTTTGTTATCGTGCACCTCTTTTCTCATTATTGTTTTCAATCTCTCCCTTAATTGCATATTTTTATGGCCCTCTCATTCTTCATCCTCTTCCAATTTAGTCCTAAGATTTATATTTCTACACTTTTGATCAATTGCACCACTTTTCTCATTATTTCTTTTAATTTTACCCTCAATTACACATTTATTATTATTATTATTATTATTATTATTATTATTATTATTATTATTATTATTATCTTGTATTTTGCTTCTCTTTTATTCATTTTTGGCTTGCTTGTGCAAAACAATAATATGAAAAAACTATGAAAAATAATAAAAATTCAGAAAAATTACCATTATCAAATTAAAATCATGATTTTTTTTAAATTCATTTTTGGATTTTTTTTTATTCAAAGAAGAATTTTTATTTTGAGGGGATTAATTTATAACCTTATAAAAATATTATTCATTTTGTAACAAGTAAATGATTTTACACTGTAGGATAAAAAAATCATGAAAATGTTATATATATATATATATAATTTAGATATTTTCTCCATAATTATAATAATTACAAAAAAAACTAGTATAATTTCAAGAAAAAAAAGTTTTATTATTATCTTAGAAAAGAAAAACATACATTTAAGTTGTAAAGAAACCATTTTTAAGTGACTATGAACTAATAAGTTGAATGTATTATAATTATAATGCCTTGAAGTAACAATACCAATCTCAAAACAATAAAATCTAAATTTTAAGTTTTAAATCTCTATTAACTAATATGTATTTTCTGTCTAATCTAGCAAGTTAATTTTTAATTATGTATGACTCTTCACGTATCAACCTGCAACCCCATCTACTTGTTAAACCGCATTCTAATTGAGCAATGGAATACCTCAATTAAATATATATTCAACTCCTCCCTTAATTTTGTTTCATTCTACTGTGCATATTTTATATAATAAAATGATGTGGGTCCATTAAGAATTTCTTAGGAAAGAATCCAATTTCTTCGGAAAGAATCCAATTTGCGACGGTTGTGATGGAAAAAATCATTAAAAAAAAAGAGAGACAACCTCCACCACGCTAAAACAAGGTGGCCCCCACATGCAACCCTCATCCAGAAAGCCAATGCTCATTCATTGCCTTTGCTGAGCAGGAGAGGTAGAGGTCATGGGAGTAGAAGAAGAGAGCCCTCTTCTGCTTTCAGGGCTAGAAGCAAATACACAACGACATCAACAAGAACACCTATCGAGTGGTGTATCCAACAGCACGATTAAGGAAATATGGCTGGAATCAAAGAAGTTATGGCAAATTGCAGGTCCTTCAATCTTCAGCCGCCTAGCCATGTTCTCCATGACTGTCATAACGCAATCATTCGCTGGCCACCTCGGTGATCTCAATCTTGCCTCCATCTCTATTGCCACCACTCTCATCATCTCTATCAGTTTTGGTTTCCTGGTAATCCATCAATCTTGTTCATGCCACATTTATATTAGCTGCAACATTTCATTGATTGATTTCACAACGAAATGAATGTGAAAATTGTCCAATTCTTTTAATTGGGTAGGGTTCTTTTCTTTAATGCAGTTAGGCATGGCAAGTGCACTGGAAACATTATGTGGTCGAGCCTATGGGGCTAAACAGTACCACATGTTGGGCATATACATGCAACGTTCTTGGATTGTTTTGTTTTTATGCTCAATTTTGTTACTACCCTTGTTTTTGTTTGCAACTTCGATATTGAAGTTGATAGGACAGCCTGCAGACATAGCAGAACGGACAGGTTTAGTGGCGATGTGGTTAATTCCATTTCACTTCAGTTTCCCATTTCAGTTCACGTTACAGAGGTTCTTGCAGAGCCAGTTAAAGACTGGAGTGATTGCTCTGGTGTCTGGTGGGGCTCTTTTGATACATGTGATTTTGAGTTGGGTTTTTGTTTACAAGTTGAGAGTTGGGATTGTTGGGACTTCACTGACTCTTGATTTCTCTTGGTGGGCGTCTGTTTTTGGGATGTTTATCTACTGTGTTTGTGGTGGGTGTCAACTTTCTTGGACTGGGTTCTCTACACAAGCTTTTACGGGGCTTTGGGAGTTTTTCAAACTCTCTGTGGCTTCTGGGATCATGCTATTGTATGTGGTATCTTATCTCTCTTGGTTGTTGATTTATTGGATTTTGAATTAATTGGTAGAATAAATGATTGAAGTAGGTGTGCATTTTAATGTTTAGATTGGAGAATATCTATTATAGAGTGTTGATTACGGTATCTGGATTTGTGCCCAACACTAAAGTTGCAGTTGATGCCCTTTCCATCTGGTTGGTCACTATTCTGAATCCTCAACCTCGTTTCTTATTTCTTTGAACATTTTTTTTCTTAATTTTCAAAAATTCTTCTGTTGTTGGCTGAGTATTACTTTGTTTGGCAGTGTAACGATACTCAGCTGGGAATCCATGATTCCACTTGGATTTTTGGCTGCAACGGGGTATGTTGCTGGTTGTATGTCTCACTCCTTCCATGCTTTTATCTGTTTGAGATCCACAATTAGTGATCTATAAAGAAGAGAAAAATAAACCTTCTACTTGAGAACCAGAAGTGGGGAAGCGAACTAAGATTTAACAAGTAAACTTTGAGGTCAACTTAGAAACATAGAAAAAATGGTGCTGCATAGCAGGATCTTCTTATTCTTCACCGTTCCAGTTCTGGTAGGAATAAACTTTAGAAATTAGAATCAACTATTTACATGGGCATGACACATTAAACTTGTTCTTCATAAATGAGGGACCTTGACACTAACACATTTTTAGTACCCATCTAAGAATCTGTAGTAACTTATCATAAACTTGTCCATCGCAAATGAGAAAAAAATTGTTTTGGGGTAGAAATTCATGGCATTCTTATCATGAGTGAATGTTGCATATATATTTTAGGAGCAGGGACAATAAATGTAAAGCTGACTTATGTTGGGCTGAGGGTGAAACTTTATCATCATTGCCCCTGAATCTATCATATGCTTTTGGTTATATTCCTTGAAGGAGCATGCTAAATAATCAAAATGTCTATGTTTGTTGTGTGTGGTTTATGATTAGTGGCCCATGGGATTGAAGTAATCGATCTACTTCATTACATTTGCTAGTGAATAGCTCTGCATCTCTATTTGGCCCTTATTTTATCAAGTTCATTTTATGTGAATGTATGATCTACCTTTGCATTCTCATTAATTCTCACGGTTTTAAATATTTACTTCTATTGTGGTCTTGCAATATCTTTGCATAATATGCCTGGACCATCGTGATCTTGAAAGAAAAAAAAGGTCACTTTCTTAAATATCACTATGAAAAAACAATTATGATGTCATGAAACCTTCTGTAAATACATTAGGATCAGATACTTGTGTTAGACACAGGAAAGTTCAACTCCACTAAAATAGTCTTTCAATCTGTTCCTTTAGAACTCACAGGAATGTGTTTGGAAACAAAATGTTGTCATGTCTGGAATACTTTTATTTGCAGACCTTTGGAAGTTTTTAGTCAAAATATGTCTGCCTAGAAGGTTTAGTTGCAGCAAACTCATACTTTTACATCTGGTTACATCAATCTTAGGTTGGCTGGATTTTGAATGGTAGTTCTGTTGCTGATAGGAATTTTTTTTATTTGTCTGTCAAGTATTTTAAGCCTTCAAGGTTCATATCAACAGTTTGCGTGGATAGACATATCAAAAAGCGGTGATTTATCAGTCTTGCATGGTATTTTAATCCTGCTTCCTCTGTTTCCTTGTACATGCATGGCAATAATTGATGTGGGGCAACAAAATTTTAAGATGAAGGCATAAGTTAAGAAGAGTGAAAAGAAGAAGCTAAGAAGAAGAAACCAAATAAAGAGAAGGAGTTGAAGAAGAGAAAGAATAGGGGTTGAAAAAGTCTGCAACTTGGTAATTTTTATTCAATTCATCAACAATGGTCTAACATTTAGAGAAGCATGATATAAATACTAAAATTCTAACTTGAACAATCAAATGAGTTTATAGCTTACTAAATAAAATACCCAACAATAATTAAATCAAGCCCAACAAAATAAATTAAAATTAATAAAACTCAACAAAAAATTCAAACAAATTAAGTCAAACCATAAGCTAAAGCCCAATCTTTCAATAGTTTGGGCTACCTTTCATTTTCTTTGATCATACAAGTACGTAAACAATACAAGTACGTAAACAATGTCTGGGGTTTGGTGTCCTCATCAATAATAAGAAAGATGACCCTTTTTTTTCTTTTTAGGTTTCTAGGATTGTGGAAGTTCATTTTCCCCCTCCCTTGCTAATTATGTGAAAGTTTCTTTGTGTAGGGTTCGCGTGGCAAATGAACTAGGTGCAGGCAATGCAAAAGGTGCCAAATTTGCCACCATCGTGTCATTATTGACCTCTTTAGTGATAGGACTATTGTTTTGGTCAATTGTCATAGCCTTCCCGGAGAATCTTGCGATGATTTTCACCTCTAGCTCCTTTGTTATTTCAATGGTTAATGAGTTAGCAGTCTTGCTGGCATTCACCATTCTGCTCAATTGCATACAACCAGTTCTTACAGGTCAGAAACAAACAAGAATTTGATATTTAGAATTGAAAAGCAAACAGTATTTAGAATTGCTATGGTTTTGATGGCCATGTACTGTTTTCCAGGTGTGGCAATTGGATCTGGTTGGCAAGCATTAGTAGCTTATATAAACATAGGTAGCTGCTACATAGTCGGGGTGCCTCTTGGGGTCCTGTTGGGTTGGTTGCTCCACTTTGGTATTAAAGTGAGTGCAATTACGTTTTTACTAATATGAGCATATTTATGATTCAATTGAATGGAAGCTAAAAATTTGAATTCTCAAGCTGTAATGTTGTGATTGTGTTAAAAAGTACATCTTACAAATCCCAGAATAATTGTTTTCCATGCGGAAACTTTCAGCTGAAACAACAGTTTCTAAAATGCTAGCTAGTTCGAAATGTATCATTTTTCTTCTCTTTGAAACAAGATTCCAAGTGCCTAAATTAAATGAGAACTGGGCAGGGTCTTTGGGCTGGAATGATTTGCGGAACTGTGGTTCAGACGTTGGTACTCTCTGTCGTCACCATGAAATGTGAATGGGCGAAGGAGGTAACCCTATTGGAATACTTTTCCCATACATTTGTTTCAATTTTTCCTTGGTTGGTTATAGTTTACAGTTTTTTCTACACTATGATTTACAGGCAGAGAAAACTCAAATCCACATAACTGAGGAAGCAGCCTCAACCTGATGAAATGTTGATCGAGAATGTCTAGTGGCTTGTGGCTATGTAAACTGGAGAGAAATGGCCTGGTTCCACTACAAGAGTCTCAGCACTCAGCCTTCCAAGACACCAGTTGGTGGGATGGGAAGGGGACCACAATTGAGTATAGTGGCGTTTTTATTAATTTTGCACCCATACTGTCTAGCAATGCCTGTGAATGAAAATTGTTTTACAGTAATTATGGTTCCATGCATCAGTCATTTGTCCTTCAGTCCTGAGTGCAAATAGAAATGGTTATCTTTCCTTGTAGCAGAACTTGCATTTGTTAAAATATGATTTGACCTGGTGTTTCTTGTAAAAGGATCATTACAATCCCCGTTCTTATTAGATTGTTCTTTTTGTTGGGTTCCATTGTGGACGGGTGCAAGTGCAAACTGAAAGACCGGGCTTCTGAGGATGAATTGACCTGTCATGCTCTAAGCAACGGCCTCTAGGATGAATGATCCGCCGCTTGGGCAGTCGAATTTGAATCGAGATACACCCGCTACCAATCTCTCAGCCCAACGTTGCTTAGTTCTTTTTAGCCGCTGAGATATCGCCAAAATCAACAGCTCTTATCTTCTAGCCGTTGCATGCGAATCTGACAACATCATTATATTTGTCGTTTTTTTCCAGTATAAGTCAATCGCCAAAAATCATTATCTTGTACGGCATGGAGGGAGAAGACTGCGCAAAAAAAGCAGACGATTATCTTGTGCAGAATGTCACGTCGATGATATTAATTCCATCCCAAAATATTCAAAATTTTATGGAAACGACTTGTGGTGCCTCTTGCTTAGATTCTCTGTCGCCTGATTATCAAGTGGCAAGAGAAAAATTAGCTGGACGGATGAATACCTTTGACACTATTTTGGTACGAAGATACCATACAGATTTTACTGTCCAGACGAAAAACCCAAGCCACATGCATTGTGACCAGTTAAGGGCATGGTGACCATATTTTAGTACACCAAATACTTGATAGTCATAGTTCTCATACCTGTCTTGGATTGTGACCAGTTAAGGGCTCGTGTTACTAAAGTCATTTTATGTCAATGTTGAAACGTTATTTTTCTTAAAAAAATAAAAATATTTTTTTTAAGATGGGTATGGTTGAATTTCACTCAAATTTAATTGGGTTATTCAAATTTAATGGGATTGACTTCCCAAATAATTTTAAAAAAAATCTGATTTAAATCTAAGCTATTTACTAAATTAACTTATCAGGCTAATTTAATAACTATAAGTTTAGATGTCTCTTAATGTATTCAAAGTAATTGGTTTTGTATGGACTAGCCCTTTAATTTTTACTGCATTTTCAATTTCTTTTCATTTGTCTACTTTTCACATTAAATTAATAAAGTTGATGACGTAATCTATCTTTCAATTTCTTATGTCTCAATTGACCTCTAAATTTTTTAAAAAAGCTTTAGCATTCATGTTTAAATTTATAAAACAAAAATTTCATAAAACAAATCCAACAAACACTTAATTTAACTCCATATAAAATAAAAAAGATTGCATAGTGTAGTTCTCTTTGAGTTAGAATTATAATTTGGACAGAAAATAAAGTTTTATACTATTACATATTTTATTATATTGATCTTTATTTTTATACAACTAATGCATATATTTTTTTTTCAAGAATGAGAATTTAAAGAGATGATATCACTATGTTAACAATATTAGCTAGTTATGGTTTCATTAAAATTGATCGAATATTCTAACCTTTTTGTAATTTTTTAATGCTTATATATAAATTTTTTTTAAACATGAGCTAAATTAATCAAGGCTTTTACTTCATTATTTAATATCCTTATGAAGCCCTTCTTAGCTCTTGTGTTTTGAATAAATACATTGAAAGTCTACTTGAACATTTTAACCTTTAGTCTTGTCACTAGACTAACTAAAACATCTTAGGCATCTCTTGATGTTGCTTGAATCACATTATACCCTCTCTCTCCCCGAAATAATTTATCCTTGAATCATAACCTACACAAAATAAAAAAAAAAGATTAGAAACATTAAATTTAGCATTAACATCATACTTACCTAATAGATCTACTTTGTAAACATTGCCATTAATCCTCTTTATTATCTGAAAATAATGATCTCCTCAAGGCATCAATTTTAATCTCTTTCATTTAGAAAACCTTTTCTTCCTTGTATGCATCAAACTCAATATCCTGATTCAAACCTTACTAATTGATGTAACTATATTATTCGATAGTTCATCCATATTTACCAAATATTTTATCCATGTTTTATATGTAAAATGCCTTGATATTCTTTGTTTTATGTTTTGAAGGTACTTTTGGATGAAAAATGCAAAACGGAGTAAATTGGAGATAATTGGCAGATTTGACGTTCAGTCGATGTTTTGTGCAGGACGTGAGTTTTAAATATCAAAATGAAGTGATTCCAGTGGCACTAAAAAGCTAACATTCATACCTTTCTATAAATGTAATGCAAGAAAAATAAAAAGAGAAAGATCATGGAAATCACATCCTTCAAAGTCAAATCTTGCATTCTGCCACTGTTGACTTTTGTCTATTCAAAATTCAATATCTGGAGCTATAGAAGTCCAATTTATACAAACTCAATTTTGTTGGATTTCTGACTCAAAGGTATGTAAACACTCCAAATTTCATCCAAAAATGATGTTAGATGAGGGAGATATGATTTTTTAAAGATGACAACTGAATTCTGCTAGCAATCAGGTTTCGTGAAGAAATGAGTCCAAATTACGTTTCGAAGCTTCTAAACCGTCATCCAAGTTTTTATATCAACAATTTATCTCCTCTAAGTCAGAGTTTAAAGATTTCATGTAAGGCTATTTCTCTTTTTTAGGGAAAATAGTTATTAAAGTACTTAAATGTCAATTGTCAACTTAAGGGAGGACTACTTTGAAAATTAGGAACTAGGGTTTCTTGGCATTTAAAAAGAAAAAGAGAGAGGAGAGAAGGGGGGTAGCAGCCAGAAGTTAAGAAACATAAATTCTCTCCTCTACAAACCCAAAAAATATGCTCTCTTTATTCTTTAAGAGTAGTTGTTCAATAGTTATACAAGACTAAGCTCTTTTCTTGATTGCAAGGACACAACAAACCTTCAGATTTCAAGAACCGTGAGATTTATTTTTAGTTTATATTATGAATAAGTATGATTGTTTTCCTATGCATATTTTCTATGATTGTTGTTGATAATTGCTAAAGCAAAACTCTAAGTTATTATTGTGAACAATTTATTGCTAAGTTTGATATCAAAACCGGAGTTGTGATGTATGAACTTGTGAAGCAACTACATTATTAAGCTTAGGGAGAACACTCAAATATCTAGTTCTTAGAGCTGCCATTGAACTAGATCATTAATGCGGACATTGTGATTGTTTGTTGGTTAGGGTTAGTTATACGGCGGATCCGTTAATTAACCAACATCAAGAAAAGATAAAAATTTAGAATATAAATTGTAGTTTTGTTTCAAGGATCGGTTCTAATTTCCATTAGTGGATGTGTGTTTGCAACCAAGGTTTGTTTTCTTGATAAATTTTGAGTTCAATTACTTTTGTTTGCTAGTTTAATTTCTTCCATAGTTTAGATCATTACAAATCAAAATCTCCCAATTGCATAACGTATAGCATAAAAATCTGAACTAAATCTTCCTTGTGGGATTGACCCCTTACTTGCTCTATACTATCTTGTGTGTTGTGTTTAAAGCTAGGGTAATTAATTTGTACGACCACGACATCGCAACACTAATATATGTCCTTTATTAGCCTTAAATGCATATATCTCATTCTTTTTTTTTCTATATATTCTTGTATTTTTGTATGTAAGTCTTTCACCAATTATACTTTTTTTTTTATTACCATTAAGACTAAACCTTTTATTAACATGTAAAGAAATCAAATCTAGTGGTATTAAAGGATTAAAACTATAAACAATATGAAATGATGAATAATTAGTAGTAGAATACATACTATGATTATATGTAAATTCAATAAATGTCAAACAATCTTTTTAATTTTTAAGGTTTTTTTGAGTGATAACTCTTAATAATTGTGTTAAAGTCATGTCTACTACTTTATTTTGTCTATTGGTTTATGGATGACAAATAGTATAAAATAAAATTTTACTTTTTATCTTACCCCACAAAACCTTCTAAAAGTAGCTAAAAACCATAACATCTCGATTAAAAATAATTCTTTTTGGAACACATGAAACCAAACTACCTATCTAAAAAATAAATATATTATATTTGCTGCATCATTAATTTTATGACAAGATATGAAATATGTCATTTTGAAAAATCTATCTACAACATCAAATATGAAATCTCTTCCTTTCGTTAACCTAGGTAAGCCCAAAATAAAGTATATAGAAATATCAACTCAAGGTTCCTTAGGAATAGGTAAAGATGCATATTGACACAACTAAAAGATTGATGTTTTCTCTCAAGTATAGGAGTGTTGAAGTAATAAATAATTTGGCAAGACCAGAATCGAACCATATAGAGGTTAATTATATAATAATAATAAGAAAAAGAAAAATAAGTTATAAAGGAACTTAATGAGAACTTTGAGATGAAAGATCAATGTGATGATAAAACAATGATAAAAACAAGTATCAAGGTTAAAGGATCCACTAATGGTATTTCAAACAAGTATTGTATAATTTTTTTTATTACTCAATTGAAAACCACACACAAAGAAGGTTCCAATCGGATTATAAATTGTTAACATGATTACATTAGTTATCTTATTCAAATAATATTATTACTTATAAATGTTGTCAGGTATTTATAATTATAATTTATGTTAACAACAAAGCAAGCTTTTTTCATAGCATAGGTGTTGGTTATACTATACAGTATGATCAAAATTGAAAACTATTGATTTGATGAGTAATTATTGAGTGGATGACCATCTCTTAACTTGGTGACAATCCTTATCTTATTGTCTACCAAAAAGATGATTGCTAACATCATAACCTGGACTAACCTTATTCTTGAAAGTTTTTGGGAATTGTCTCAACTTTCCAGGAAAAAAAATTGAGATCATTTGGACTTTTACAGCTTGAGATATATGTGGAACATTGAACAGTGTTTGGGCTGCAGGATAAATTTAAACTTTTATGTTGTTGCTAAGATTTGGACTTCCAAACAGTAGAATTAATCTTGCCTTCCATATGAAATTTTAGGCCTATGTCTTAGCTTTCCATTCATATAAAGCAAATTAAAATCCAAATTCTACAACACCAATTATAATTTAATTATCAAATAATGTTTCAATTTGGACTAAATTGGCACCTCTTTTATAAGTTTCACCCTCTCTTTGTCCTTTTAATTTAAGTAATTTAACTTATCAATCAATCCTTTCATTAATGTAATAGGCCTGCATTTAAGATGAATATTTACCATAAATTAAATATATCTTATGGTATCAGATTTGTTATTATAAAACATATTTTAGTTAAGGAGTTATTGATATTTCAAAAGCAAAATAATGATATAAAATCTTGATAAAAATACACTTGTAAGTACTAATTATGAATAACCTATGAGACTTCACTTTAGACTTAGCTTATTTATATGTTATGCACTTATCACAAATTCTTTGCATATCTCTTTTCATGTTAGGCCAATAAAAAAATATATATAAAACTTCTAAAATCTTATTAGTCCCAAAATATCACAAGCAATTCATGCATTGAGTAATTAGTCAGGTTTAGAGTTGTACTATTTAACTTTATACTAAAATAGGCTGTAAGTCTTTTGTCCTGTATTAAAATAGCTTAAATAAATATATCTAAAGCATCATATTCAATCTCAAAAGTTTGTGCAAAGTTAGGCAAAGCAAATAATGGAGTCGAAATAAGTTTTTCTTTTAACAAATTAAAAGTTTTCTTTTGTTCAATTTTTCATTTAAAACCTACTATCTTCTTTATAATTTCTGTTCATGAAACAATTATTCTACTACGATATTTCACAAATCTTTTATGGAACTAACCAATCCATGAAAACTTTTTATCTTATTCATTGTTTTAGGTGTGGGCCACGCTTTTATAGCCTTATCCATATTAATTCCTTTTGCATTAATAACATATCCAGTAAAAACTTTTCCTTCTGTATATTATCATACAAACTTTTCCTTCTAAGTACATTAAGTACTTGCCTTAAGTGATATATATGCTCATCCAATCCTTTATTGTAAATCAATATATTATCAAAGTAAAAAATTACAAACCTACCAATAAAAGCAGAGAATATATGGTTCATCAATATTGTAAAAGTACTAGCCATATTAGTAAGTCTAAAAGGCATAATTATCCTCTCATATAAACTATATTTAGTTTTGAAAGTATTTCATTCATTACTTTCTTTCATTCTAATATGATGATTTTAAGATTAATTTTGCAAAACAAATAAGATTCATATGATTCATCAAACATATCATTTACTTTAGGGATATGATGTCTATGCTTTATTGTTATTTCATTGATTGCTTTACAAGCAACACACATTCTCTAAGTATTATTTTTCTTAAGTACAAAAGTGTAGGAATAACATATGGACTCATACTCTTTCAAATATAACCTTTCAACATTAACTCCACTTGTATTTGAAGCTCATTTGTTTCCCCAAAATTGCTTATATAGGCTGGTCTATTATGAATAGCTGAACCTAGTACTATGTTAATCTAATGTTCTATTCTTTTTATAGGTGGCAATTCACTTAAAATTTCATTAGAAAAATACATCTTCAATTCATGTAACAAAGAAACACAAATACTAGGAACACAAGATCAAGTTTGTTAGTGTTAAACTATGCCTCTTTATATAAGAGTAAAATCATAGGCATATAAGAAAAATAGGCATGTGTAAGATCATTTTGATTTGCATAAAAATTAAGATGTTGCCCTACTTTTTTTACACACTCTTCATTTCTCACTCTTTCTTTCTTCTCTTTACTCATTTCTCTCCACACTCGACCTTCCATTTATTTTTTTTTATGGCCAAAGCCTTTAAATTTTTCTTTAACGACAAAGTTCAACCTTTGATGTTTTATACTCAGGGTTCATCTTATTTTCAATCAATCTCACATAATTGTAACAAGGCATGTTAGACTTTTTTGGTTTTCTTCAACTTCAACTGATGGTGTTAGGAAGATTTTACTATTTATGGTTGAAAACATGAGGGTGATTAATACTTAAAAATATTTTTTTTTTATCAAGGTTTTATATCATTATTTTATACTTGAAGTATTAATAACTCAATAACTAGAGTATATTTTATAATAACATATCTAATAAATATAAGATACCTTTAATTTATGAAAAATATTTATCTTTAATGCAAACCTATCACATAAATGAAAGGATTAATTATTGAGTTTAACTACTAGAATTGATAAGACAAAGAGAAGGCTAAGTTTAGAAAATAGATGCTGATTAAATTCAAACTAAAACACTGTTTAATCATTGGGTTATATCTGGAGCTAGATCTTGGATTTTAGTTTGGTTTATATGGCTAGAAAGCTAAGACATATGCCTAAAACATTCATGAGAGTCCAAGACTCAATTCTATCATTTGAATGCCCAAATCTTAGCATAAAAAAAGAAGTTCAAATTTGTTCTGCAGCCCAGACACTGTTCAGTGTTCAACCCATATCAAAAGTTTAAGAAGTTCAAATGTCCTCATTTTTATTTTGTTGAAAAATTGAGACAATTTTCTAGAATTTTCATGAGACTATCTATTTAAATTTTGATATTAGCAATGATGTTTTGCCCAAACAAAAAAATAAGGATTATTACCAAAGTCAAGAAATGGGTATCCACTCAACAATTAGTCATAAAATCAATAGTTCTAAATTTTGGCCTATAAAAGGATGCATGTGCCATACATTTAGACATTTTGATTTTCAGATCAAGATCATGTGCTTGCTCTCTTTATATTTATTTTTGTAATGCTTAAGTTTTGCTTATTGACACAATTAAAAGATTGATGTCTTCTTCCAAGTGCAGGAGTGTCGAAGTAATAAATAACTCGGCAAGACCAGGGTCGAACCACAGGGAGATTAATTGTACAAATTATAAACAACAATTATAAACAACAATAATAGCAATAACAACAATAATAACAATAACAACAATAATAACAATAACAACAACAAGTATAATAATAATAATAGTAGTAGTAGTATTAGTAAAGAAAGAGAAAACGAAGAAGATGATGAGAACTTGGAGATAGAATATTAATATAATGATTAAACTATGATAATAACAAATGTCAAGGTTAGAGGTTCCACTAATGGTATATCAAACAAGCATAGTATAAACTCTTATTGTTCAATTGGAAAGCACACACAAAGGAGGTTCTAATCGGATTATAGATTGTTAACATGATTACATTAGTCATCTTATTCAATTAATGCTAATACTTGTAAATTTCATCAAGTATTCATGATTATAACTTATGTTAAGAACAAATCAAGTTCCTTTTATAGCTCAAGTGTCGGTTATACCATACAGCATGGGCTATGAAAGTGCCAAGCATTTGTTTTACTAAGTGTTAATTCATTTTCACTAGAAAAATTATCATTCAAACCAGTTAATTCATTTTCACTAGAAAAATTATCAAAGTAAGCTTTCAAACGATATCCATTTTTCTCAAAAACATTGTCATTCATTAAATTCTCAATATCACAGGCCCCATAAGAATTGATCCATCTTGATCTTAGCTCTCTAGGGAATGAATAGAGTTGAGAATTATAAAACAAAACTTTTTGACCAATATCAACTTTTTGACTAGTGTCAACTTTTTGTAGAATGCATGCGTGTCGTTGAACATGGTGGGCCAATAAAATCCATTTTGAAAGATTTTTATAGCTATTTTTTTTAACGAGAAATGACTTCCACATGTTTTAGAATAACAAAGTTTAATGACATTACTTACCTTATTATCGGGAATGAATCTTTAAAATATTTGATCAGGATAATATTTGAATATGTTAGGGTCATCACAATAAAAGTTCTTCACTTCATTCAAAATTTTTTCTTTATCTTGGATACTCCAATCAGCTGGCAATCTCTTAAAGCAAGAAAATTGATATTTTTATCATACGAAGGCATTGGATTAAGAGAAAGTAAGGATTCATTAGGAAAGTAATCATTGATTGGTGTGATGTCAGATGTCAAATCTGTTGTCACTGTTGACAAAAGATTCACATCAATATTTTTGGTGCTTTTTTCATCTGTGATTTCTTCCTCAGAATAGATCATTTGCAAATCTTCAGATTCATCCAACTTATTTTTACATAAAGTAGATTTAAGTTGATCATAAACTAATTCGTCAATATGATCTACTTTTTGTAAATCATTATCATCTCCAGGTTGCTTGCAAATGTTGAAAATATTCATCTCCAATGTCATGTTTCCCAATGATAGCTTCATCAGTCCATTCCTACAATTAATCAATGCGTTAGAAGTTGTAAGAAACAGACATCCTAAAATAACAGGAAATGAATTACATGCCTCAACAGGTTGTGTGTCCAAGACAACAAAATCCACAAGATAAATGAATTTATCGACTTGTACTAACACATCTTTAACTATTCCTCTAGGCACTTTTATAGATCTATCAGCAAGTAAAAGAGTTATAGAAGTTGATTTTAACTCGCCTAGATTGAGACTTTGAAAAACTGAATATGGAAGTAAATTCACACTAGCTTCAAGATCAAGTAAGGCTCTTTCAATTTTATGCTCTCCAATAAAGCAAGAAATTGTAGGACAACCAGGGTCTTTATATTTCAAAGCATTATTGTTCTGAAGAATAGCACTTACTTGTTCGACTAGAAAGGCTTTCTTTTTCACATTCAGTTTCCTCTTCACAGTGCATAGATCTTTCAAAAATTTAGCATAAGAAGGAATCTGTTTAATAGCATCCAGCAAAGGTATATTGATTCTTACCTGTTTGAAAGTTTCAAAAATTTCAGAGTTGTGATCGACTTTCTTTTGTTTGGTCATGGCTTTAGGAAATGAAAGTGCTGGCAGAGAATCAGTCTTTTCTTTGCAATTTTCAGATTCAACCCCTTCCTTACCCTCAGAGATTGACTTGTCATCTTTCTCATAAGGTTCAAGAGAGGGTTTTTCAATAACCTTACCACTGCGAAGAGTAGTGACTGATTTGACTTGATCCATGTGTTGGCTTCCGGAACTACTTGCATTTGCATTGTATTGCCCTTTAGGATTTTGTTGTGGTTGAGATGGAAACTTACCTTTCTCTTGGAAACTGAGAGCAGATTTTTTTGTGTGTCCAAGACAACAAAATCCATAGGATAAATGAATTTATTGACTTGTACTAACACATCTTTAACTATTCCTCTAGGCACTTTTATAGATCTATCAGCAAGTAAAAGAGTTATAGAAGTTGATTTTAACTCGCCTAGATTGAGACTTTGAAAAACTGAATATGGAAGTAAATTCACACTAGCTTCAAGATCAAGTAAAGCTCTTTCAATTTTATGCTCTCCAAGAAATTGTTCTGAAGAATGACACTTACTTGTTCGGCTAAAAAGACTTTCTTTTTTACATTTAATTTCCTCTTCACAGTGTATGGATCCTTCAAAAATTTAGCATAGAAAGGAACCTATTTAATAGCATCCACAAAGGTATATTGATTCTTACTTGTTTGAAAGTTTCAAAAATTTTAGAGTTGTGATTGACTTTTCTTTGTTTGGTCATAGCTTGAGGAAATGGAAGTACTGGTGGGGAATCAGTCTTTTCTTTGCAATTTTCAGATTCAACCCCTTCCTTACCCTCAGAGATTAACTCATCATCTTTCTCATAAGGTTCAAGAGTGGGTTTTTTAATAACCTTAACACTGCGAAGAGTAGTGACTGATTTGACTTGATCCATGTGTTGGCCTATAGCACTACTTTCATTTGCATTGTATTGCCCCATGAGATTTTGTTGTGGTTAAGATGGAAACTTACCTTTCTCTTAGAAACTAAGAGCAGATGTTAATTTTACAAAAGTATCTTTAAAATTTATCATGTTTTGAGCAAGTTGAGTATTGATTATCTCTTACTTTTCAATGAATACATGCAATATTTCCTCAAGATTTCTTCTAGGAGGTGGAACATAAGGAGGTGCATATCCATGTGACACGATAAAAAGATTGATGTCTTCTCCCAAGTGCAGGAGTGTTGAAGTAATAAATAACCCGGCAAGACCAGGATCGAACTATAGGGAGGTTATTGTACAAATTATAAATAACAATAATATAACAACAACAACAATAATAACAACAATAATAACAATAATAGTAATAACAATAACAATAATAATAATAATAATAATAACAATAATAAAGAAGAAAAAAAAGATGAGAACTTTGAGATGAAATATTAAAGTAAGGATTAAACAATGATAATAACAAATGTCAAGGTTAGAACTTCCACTAATAGTATGTCAAACAAGTATAATATAAACTCTTATTATTCAATTGGAAACCACACATAAAGGAGGTTCCAATCAGATTATAAATTGTTAACATGATTACATTAGTCATCTTATTCGATTAATGCTAATACTTGTAAATCTCGTCAAGCATTCATGATTATAACTTATGTTAACAACAAATCACGTTTCTTTCATAACTCAGGTGTCGGTTATACCATACAGTATGGGCTATGAAAATGCCAAACATTTGTTGTACCAAGTGTTATACAACATAAATCAAGATTAGTCATTTAACAAGCAAAGTATTAAAAAAAGAACAAGATAACAAATACAAAACATGTTAGTATCAAACATTAAAGTCCATATTAAGTTTACATTATACTTATTCTTACACCATTAGTGTAACCTTTTCACCTTGACATAGTTAACTTAGCTAGACATAATGAAAGAAAGAAAAATAGATAAACAAAATAAGAACATAAAAGTTAACTAAGTAAAGGAAAGGAAATGAAAGGCATAAACATAATATTAATGGAAACAAAGCATAAACATTACAAAAAATACAAAGAGAGAAAAGAAGAGCATGATCTTGATCTGGAAACCAAGATGCCTAAATGCATGGGAAATGCCTCCTTTTATAGGCCAAAATTAGAAACTATTGATTTGATGACTAATTAATGAGTTGATGGCCAACGCTTGACTTGGTGACAATCCTTATCTTCTCTTGTCTGCCCAAAACATCATTGATGACATCAAAATTAGAGCCACTTGAAAACATGAAAGTTCTAGGAAATTGTCTCAGCTTTCTTATGTAAAAACTTCAGCTCATTTCAACTTCTAGAACTCTAGATATGGCCAAAATACTGAACAGTGCTCGGGTTGGAGGACAAATTCGGGCTTCATTGTTGTTGCAACAATGTAGACTTGAAAATGGCCTTTTTAGATCTTGGGCTCCATATGTAAGTTGTAGGCCTATGTCTTACCTTTCCATCCATATAAAGTAGACCTAAATATGAGATCTATAGCTCCAGATATGACCCAATTACCAAACAGTGTTCCGATTTGGATTGCACCAACATCTCTTTTCTAAGTTTGATCATCTCTTTGCCTTTGCAATTGAAGTTCTTAAAGTCATCAATCAATCCTTTCATTTATGTGATAGGCCTGCATTTAAAATGGATATTTACCACAAATTAAAGGTATCTTATATTATTAGATAGATTATTATAAAACATATTTTAGTTAAGGAGTTATTGATACTTCAAGTGCAAAATGATGATGTAAAACCATGATAAAAATGCACTTTTGAGTACTAATCACCTCCCATCTAGTTTTCTTAAAAACTGGCAAACAGGGTCTTTTTTAGTCAGATTTCCAAGACTCAGTTGATCATGTTCTTTTTGAAATAGTGGCCATAAATCATGAATTGCACGATGCACATCTCCACTAGGATGCGTCTCAAGAGTCAATAGAAGGTTATCTAAAGACTCCTTACTTAGGTCATTGACACGACAAAGAGATTGATGTCTTCTCCCAAGTGTAGGAGTGTCGAAGTAATAAATAACCCGGCAAGACCGGGGTCGAACCACAGGGAGGTTATTGTACAAATTATAAATAACAACAACAACAATAATAACAATAATAATAATAATAAAGAAAGAGAAAAAGATGATGCTGATGATGAGAACTTGGAGATAGAGTATTAAAGTAAAGATTA
>SRLM01001241.1:18593-35510 GCA_015708895.1 Populus ilicifolia | reverse complement strand
TGCGAGTTAAAATAAGCCGATCATAAAAAGCGGTCAAGCAGAGAATATATGAAAACTTTTACAAGATTTTTTTTGAGATATTAAAGTACAAATTGGAGATATGTAGCTACTGAAGGAGGGTTGTCTTTTTGTTTTCAGGTGAGATAAAGGGATACTTGTTTTGATAAAAAAAAAAAAAAAAGAAAGGTAGCCGAGTTTCACTTTGGTTTACCTAGGTCAATTGGATTCTAGGTCAACTCACTGAGTTTATTACATTTTGTCAGGCTAACTCCCTGATAGGTTTTTACTTAAATCTAAACCAGTCCTAAACTCAAGTCAGCCAAGTCTAAGTTCAACTTGTCGAGCCAATCTAGGTTTCAAAACTATAATTTGAATAAATATTTTTTATTTTAATGGTTTCATTAACATAAATCAATGTTTAGCTTTAAAGTTAAAATAATTTATATATTTTGTGAACTTAATGGATAATCAAGCAGTTAGATTTTTCTAACTTAAATTGTGTTGAATGTTATGAAGTTAATTCCAATAAAAAGCAGAGTTGTTGATGTTTGACAATAAATAATATGAGTTAGCAAAGTTGTTAACAAATTATGTTTATATTTTGGTGGAATCTTTCTTTTAATTGTAATTATAATTGAATTTGTAAATATAATATAATTGTTTTAAATGGTCTAACCCTCAAGATTCTTTTCCTTTTCTTGTTCTTTGGAATAATATAATAACTTTTAAGAATTTTTTTATATTTTAATTAATATTGTTTTGGGTGTTGAATTTTATGATTAATAGAAATTTAATATTAAAAATATCTTATTTTTATTGTGTTTATTCTTGCTCTTGTTTTAATTTAATTAGGTGAAAAACTTCTCTTGGAATAAAGATAAATAAATTAAAAAATAGACAATATCATTGATATTAGAAAAAAATATTTAAGTACATAAAAATATAAAAATATAAAAAATCATAGAAAATATATTTAATTTGAATATGATTTTTCTTCAAATGAAAAGTAATATAAAATAAACACATTTTCTACTTTTCTGCGTACGATAAATGTTGTGAAACTTTAAGAAATGAACATGTATTTTTTTAATTTTTCATTAAAGAAACTGAAAAAAAGAAGAAAATTAAAAAAAATAAAGGAATTTTTTTTTTCCTATGTGTTTGCAAAAACAATTGTAAGTAATGGACAAGGAACACAGTTTTAGACCCAATTGAAAGTAGTTACACTGATATTTTTAATGCAGAATAAAGACTAGGCCTACCAGTTTAAGCCAAGCCCACAAAAGTAGAGAGGAACACAGAGAAAGGCTTGCATTTTATCCTCACAATACTAGTCTCCTTGTTCGCAAAATCTCATCTCCTCGCTCCCGAATTCATGTCTCTCTTCATAGCCAATGGCAATGGTGGTGGAGGCAGAACCCTCTACACCAACCCCTCGAGACACCACCCTTACACCCACACTCCATGCCGTCCTCATTTCCTGTTTCCACTCGGAAGATCACCTCAAGATCACCTCCATATAGTCTCAGCTTCCAACAAGAAGCTTTTCTCCTCTGTCTCTAGAATTGGCAAGTTTGACAGCAAGAACAGGAGGAGCTCAACTACTTCGACCAAAGACCAAGAAGAGAATAAAAGGGATGGTAGTGGTGGTGATGAAAATGTTAATGGTGAAGTTAAAAATGTTAGTACAAGTGTTGGTGAGAATTATGATGGCTATTTCTTGCCGGAGCTTCCCGGGGATGAGCCTGATTTCTGGGAAGGTCCACAGTGGGATGGTCTTGGCTTCTTCGTGCAGTACATGTGGGCTTTTGGTATTGTTTTTGCGGTATGATATGCCTGTCTACTTTTATCTTTTGTTCAAGTATTGTTGCTCTTGTTTCTGGCTTTCTGCTGTTAATTATTGTTATTTGCCTCATATGCATGCTATATTTCCATTTTCTGTTTTTTTGCTTGAAAAAGATTGTACATACGACTATAAATTACCAATTTCTTATCCTATGCTTTTGGTTGTACTTTCGAGAATGATTACTTAAGTTGTTATTATATGTGATCTATGAACTTTTTGTGCTCTGTCCCTGTTATGATCTCAGATATCTGATATGCAATTACAATTATCAACTACTTATAGATATATACTCTAACAATTCTTAGAAATCAATGGGTAGAAGATTTTTTGTATGGTTTCAAGTTGCTGCAAATTAATACTCCATTTGTGTATGAATTTAGGATACGTTTGTTATTATGTAATGAAATGTAATATAATTGAAGAATAAAAGGGTGATCCTTTGTTTCTTTAATGCATTTGATTGTGTTTTACTTTACCAGTGCACGATCTGGCTAATATGGAAAGAAAAATGAAAATGAAAACGAATACGAAGCGAAGATACAGATAGAGAAATGTTTTTGAATATTCGGGGATAGAATTTTCTAACAAGGAATACTAGTTTTCTTGCTATTTGTCTAGCTATGACCAAGGTTGTGAAAGTTTTCTTCTTACTATTTCTTTCACTTCCGCAAGAAAAGAAGAAAAAGAATAAGCACATGGAAGTTGGAAACTATCTCTGCGTAACCTCTGTGCATGTCAAGCTTACGACGACTGAGAACCCTTAATTCTGTTTGGATAGTGAAAAATTTGGAGCTACTTCTTATAGAAGCCTATATATTCTAGACTTTTGGCTTGCAGCTTTAATTTGTTTGAATGATTTCTGCTACTTTATCTCCAGTAGTAGATTCCTCTCTCAGTTTAGATTGGTGGAAGTAGTTTCTTTGTTACTCTTTAGGGCTAATGTTCTACTTATCTTTGTCAGCTAGTTGCATGTGGGATAGCTGTGGCTACGTACAATGGAGGGGCAGCAGATTTTAAGGAGACGCCTGCATACAAAGAGTCAATCCAGTCGCGGGATCTTTTAGAAGAACCTGAAGCATCTAATTCTGATGTCTTCGACTCCAATCCAACTGAGGTGGCACCTAGTTTGGAATAGTCACTCTATAATGAATGTGGAGAATCTCTACTTCTGGACTACAATATAGATCCTACAAAAGAATGTCTTTGATTGACAAGGTAATGCTTCTATTTTGTAACTTTTCAAATGTATGTATGTAATTATTTTGTGAGATATTGATACGGAAAAATTCCTAGTATGAGTTCAGTTTACCAGCACACGCTATATTTTTGTGTGGTCTGAAATTCTCTCTTTCAGTTTCTATGCGAGTCTTCTGATTTGCTGAACTTGGAAAGAGTTTTCAACTGAAAACTTGAGAGTTGATTGTTGTGGGGTGGGGNTAAGAGAGGGGGTCTGGGGTGACCTAATTCTTCCATTCTTAACTAGAGAAACCATCTGGGAAATTATGTGGAATAGTACTTTTGGGAAGAAATGGTTAAAGACTCGGCATTTTTCAAGATATTCAAGTTGTATTTATATGCACGTCCATTCGTGGCAAAGAAAGCAGCTGTTAGCTCAGAGTAGCTTAGGAAAAGGATCGTCCGGAGTTTCTCAAGGGAAAAAACTCGAAGTGGAATGGGAAAATTTCAACTTGACAAAAAAATTGCTAGGTAATTTCCGGCTGTTCTCTTCGTTTGTTTTCTACCTAACTGCTCACTTTGAGTGATAAGTGGCATTTTGGGTTGAGGTGGTATTCAAGGTTTCATGTCTTATGATTAAATTATAGCATCCGTGTAGTTTGGCTGCGATTTCATGATTGCATAGCCTTCCGCAATAAAATCACTGGTGGTTAAAAAATGCCGTTCAAGCACTTACCTTTTACACTCCAAACTGGTTGACCTTTCTGATACAGGTGCAATCATCCATAAGAAACAACTAGATACTGTTTAAAACCAGTAGAAGAGTTGCTTACGGATATAAATCAATGAAGAGAAATCACATCATAACCAGCACTGTATTTGCAAGTACTAAGACTAATAATACCAATATAGGATAAACACAACATGCTTATTATTGACCTAGCCGATGGAAATGCTTTTGATAAAGAAATGACCGCCATAGTCACCAGAAGCATCAAAGAACCTTCTGCCTCCAACTTAACACCAGTACTCCGATGAAATCCGATTCCCGTGATGGAGGATCTTGGCTCCCCTTCAACCACGGGAGAAGCTGAGTTGCAGAAGAAAACAGGAAGCATGGTCAGGAAAGGAAAATAAAATACCAGAATCAGATTGTTAATAAAATCACTTTCTACTTCTAAACACTGATAAGGGGACCATCATTCTGTAATGATAATAAAGGGTTCACCTAAGAATGAAATATATGCATGCAAAGCCAAATTAATATTATGAATACCAGCAAAAGAATAGTCGGTGTGTCTCCCAACATAAGAATTGGTGGGTGCTCCCGGGTAAACTTGAGAAGCAGGTGGACTAGAGAGGACCTGAGGGGTCCCTGATTCAGCAAGAAATTGCGAAGTTTCAGCACACATAGTGGTAAATAAAATTCATAAGGAGAAAATAAAAGAAAAAAAGTTAAATCTTTCTCGTCTAGAAAATGGGATTTGAATTATTGTAAAGAACAGCCTCCATGATCTAGAATGTTCAGATTGAATATTATATACCTGAACAGGCAGCAATGTTAATTTGCACGTTGCAAAGAACAGACAACTCCAGGGCTCAGGTGCGATTAATTGGGAAAGAGCTCAAGTTGGTGTCTTTGAGCAAAAGGCAAATGCAACCAGGCTGCTCTTGGTAGAGTTGGTTGAGGTTGTCACAGCAAGGTTGAACTGGTGTCTGAGCCATGCCTTGAACAAATGGGGCACATGGGGCCAGTGGTAGCAGCCCCGGCGTGCAATCAGTAACTGTTGGGTCAGTGGGGATGGGGGAATTTTGTGAGAGGATTCTGGGTGGAAGGGAAATAAGGAGGAAAACTAGTGATGTAATTGCAATGGTAGGAGGCTCAGAGTACCTGGAGGCCATGATGTGCTGTTTTGGATAGATAATCTTACAGATGACTAAGTAAGCTGAGAGTGCATTTTGAGTGTGAGTTGTTACATGCATGGTGTGTGTTCTACATGCATTTCTTGTTCATTTCTTCTACCTAACTAGCTGTACATCTAAAATCAAGATAATATACATGAGATATTTGAAAGACTAGAAATCCGTGTGTTTGAACCAATTGTCTTACTAGTGCAAGTTCCGAATGACATGATCATGCTAGCTGTTCTTACCATATCTGCATTTCATCTTCTTCCTTCGAAATGAATCTGATTAACGATGCCATGCAAGTAAAATCATTTATTCATTACAATTCACAGCAACGCTTATAGTTAGAGGGTATCCCCCTATGCTATTTTATTTATTTATTAGAATGTAAGTATAAATTAAAATTAAAGAATACCATACTTGAAAACCAACAAGTTCAGATACATATATAAACTGAGAACAGGATCCCAAGCTAAAAAAAATTCCAAAAATAGCCAGGTCATGCATACATAGACCAAATAACCAGGCAGCAAAGAGAAATCTATATTTTATACACAAAGAACATATAAGGAACATGCTCCCTGCAAAAAATAGACTATACAAAGCCAAAACAAAAATATGCAGGAAAGGTTAAACAAAAACCACATAGTGGAGGTGTCTAAGCTAACCCAACCAGCAATGCAAGCCAACCAAAATCCATATCAAAACCTGAACTTCAAAGGAGCCAAAAGCAAAGCCGAGCAACCTGGCGAACAGAGACCACTAAGCAAATCAACAAAGACTGAGGGAGCACAACAAATAGCAAACCACCTTCCAGCGAAAACTAGAGCATCCAACAAATAGAGAAGCGAGCACTGGAAGAAGCACACATACAACAAGAACATTAGCAAGCCATGCGACAAAACAAACCAAAAGAAAAATAATAGATCAGCAGAAGAGACTCTCCCAACCATTCCCAGAACCCCAGCAAAAAGAGCAGGAATCAAAAACGGATGAAGTTGCAGACATCCCAAACAAGCAGAGAAACATCATAGCTAGAAGCAGCAAGAAATATCCACAGCAACAGGAGACACAAAAGCAGAAAAGGAGAAGACAGTAAGCTTTCAAAGAGGCTAGAAAACAGATAATTGAATCCCATGTGAAGATATTCCAATGTTCAACCTAAAACACTATAAGCTAAGGAATTAGATTCATGGAAGTACAAAACTGTGTAAAAGAGAATCAGAAACTTGGGGAGCAAATGGTCAACAGATTTATCAGTATTGTGAAACACCCTTCTGTTTCATTCTTCCCAGATCAGAAACACAACCAAGGCTAGAGAAATTCTATACATTCTTGACTAAAGCTCCTTCCTGTTTGCATTAGGACCTCGAAGAGCACTATTCAGAGTAGTCATGCTCCTATTGATCTTCAGCCAGACTTAACCTTCCTTTAGAAAAGGGAAGTCCAATCACAAGCGAAGAAAAGATGATTATGAGTTTCATCATGTTGCCTATAGAGAGAACAAATGTTGTCAGACAAAGCATGTCTTCGTCTGTCTTTTGTTTTCAGCCTTTCAAGCACAGCTAACCATAGGATGAAGCTATGACGGGGCATTGACCATTGCTCCCATATTACATTGCACCATTGAAAAGGGACACTCTTAAATCTAAAATGTTCATGAGCATTAACAGGGAAGGATCCCAAATTATTCTACCAGCATTGAAGCATTCTAACTACTTCAGCAGTGCCACCACAATCACAAGCCAGCTGATCTTTTGTGAGAAAAATAGACTTTCAAGGGAAGAAGTTTTCTAGAGCTTCAAAGTCCATAATATGTGATGAGGTAAATAGTAATGGTGAACCCATTGAATTCAAAGAGAGTAAGTAGCAATGGCCCCCTATGCTATTTAATCAGACTACTTGTTTAATTGTATATACAAAGATAAAATATTTTATATTCTAGATCTCATCCATACATACGAATTACGTGTAAATTAATTTCGATCAAAATCAATACTAAATATTGAATTTTCAAAACAAAAAATATGCGGTTATGAGGTAATGGGAGGGCATTATAGCAGCAGGGGTCCTGATAGCTTTTTGCACAAGGAAAGGCAGTAAATTGATGTTACAAATAATTTTTCAGAACATTGAGGCAAATGATTCAAACTAAAGATTAAACTTAAAGGACAAAACATCCAGGAAGTTTTGATCTGGTATGTATAATACATAAAAGAGTTCAGCCTTTTCAAAATGTTAGAAATAATTTTCGGGATGCCTCTTCTTGAAAATTAGCTACATGCTTGTTAGCATCATCATTCAACTTCAAGGACAAAACGTTTTTCCTAATTTTCTTATAGAAACAATAATTTAAGCTTTTAGAGTAGATCTTAAAGTTCAAGTAACCTGCATGCCCATGAACTCTCTTCCATTGAAAAGATCGATGATGTAATTTCTTAACCTGAGTGCTATTCAACTGCAAATAATTGGTCCATTATTTCCTTTCCTTCATCATCAATTCACCATGCAAATATAGCAGCTACTTGTGAGTATTCAGAAAAGTATAATTGGCAAAAGAAAATTAAACAACACAAGGTGGATTAAAAAGAAGTTCTCTTTATTGCCTTGTCACCATGACACTAGGCTTGCATCTATTTGTTCTGCTATCACATGCTCCATCTCAATCAACTTTGCTGTCTCAACGACTGAAGATATCATTTCTATATAAAAAAAATGGTCCGATTTGTTCAAATATTGACTTCCTCACCTATACTATGGTAGCTATAACATGACGATGAATCCATGAACTTACAAAGGAATTTTGGGCTGAGAAGGGGCTTGCTAAACTTACAATCTATAAACATGCAAGACCAGTGCTTCGTCGAATCAACTCAGCTCCTGTTATCTCCTCGCAGAAACCTCTGGAGCGTTCTCTCTGTTGATCTGATTCATTTGATTTAAATGGATCATAGAAATAAGGGAGCTTGTTTGCTTTTACTTATGGTAAATAATTCTGGTGATGGTTGTAGGTTCTGGAAGTTGTTTTAGCAGCTGAATTGCGATGCCTCAGCTGTCAAAAGAGGATGACTGATGCAATTTCAAGTATTGAAGGCAAATATTAATTGATCAACTCTTCATTTCGTCCCCAACACTAATAATTTTATGCATTTAGATTCAACTAAAAGAGATGCTAAATTTACATTAACCCGAAGATATAGTGTGTATGCACACATAAATACATAGTTGATTTCCCTATTGGAGGTTATATGTCTGCAGATGTGGAATCTATTGTGGCGCATGCGGTAGAAAAGAAAGTGACACTCACTCCTAAATCTGTCACTTAAGGTTCTTCGATAAGAGTCCCTGCTGTCTTCAACAACCTAGCCTGCAAAATGATAAGGAAACCTCAATGACGCATTTTTACGCTTTCATGCCTTCTAAATTATGTAAAACCAACTCCTGAAACTCAATTCATGATAGCGAAATGGCCATTTTGCATAATCTTCTGGGATGAGTGTCAAGTATTCTGGTTTTATCCTCTATTCCTATTGATTAGTCTTATGTCAGTGGTGTTAATTGAAAGCAGCAAAGTGCTTGTTGACAAAATGAGGATTGCCTTAATAATTGGTGACCACTTCCCTCACTTTTTGCAGCTTCTATGGGTTAAGAATATAGCAGAGAAGAATATAGTTTAATTTGTTTCTCCCTTGTATTCCGCTTTTCTCCTTTCTGGAGGGAATTAAGTGTATATATTAAAGGGATGATCTCCTCTATTGTTCATGCAATATGCCATCACCACGCCTTACCTCTCTATTAACAACTGGAGAATCAGATTCCAAAAATAATAAGAAATAAAATAAAAAAGTTGTGCTGATACTTCATAATCTAGATATCCCATTCATTTGCCTTTTAATCTGGTTTTTCTATCGTCCGTTTAGCATCGACATGTTTGGATTCCAAAAGAAGCTCCTCTCTAGCCAATTAATATTCATGACAGAAAAGGCAACATTAAAATGCCATATATCACACAATATACCCATTAGGCAATCATTTTGCAGCAACTTGGATTGAAGTTATCGCATTAATTTTCTGATTTGCTTACGAACTTACGCAGTTTTTCTGCATGGTGCTTAGGATCAACATTGATTGCAATGCATGTTACAGGTAAGGAAAGTCCTTCTTGATATGCAATGTATACATATTTTCCTTACTGCCTATTTTACAAGGATATATATCAAGTTCAATCCAAAGCATAAGTTGATTTTTGTTATCCATTTGTAAAGTCACAGGCACATTTGATAAATAAAAAGCAGTGCAAGGTAAGAGATGGATAAGTTTTTTTTTGGTGTTTATCTATATACTCTCTTTTAAAAGAGTAACAAGAAATAGAGTTATAACTCAATATTTTTAGGTTCAGTTCAACATTGAATCCAAATATATGTGGGTTTTACGAGTTGTCAAATCCACTATTTGATACAAATCTTATGATCCCATAACTCACAATTAGGATTATAATTTAATCGTAGAATGACAAAAGAGATCTGATAGGAGTGTATGACACAATGAAAATCTATCCCAAGATAGTAGCACTACTAGAATGAAGTTGAATAACGCTACAAAACTAGATAATCTTTGATAAATGAGATTCAGTTTGTTCAAGAACCAAATAATATAATAATCTCTCTCATATATTAAACTGAAAAATTCAAAAGTATTATCTATCAAAGGTTTTGAAATTTAAGCGTTACATGTGTTTAAATCATTCTAAAAAATTAATCCTAATGGATATATCATTGTGGACTTAATTGATCCACTTACAAAAATTGGCTCAAAATCTTTATCAATAAGCTCAAACTTGAATCCAAATAAGCCTCTGATCTCAATTGAAAAACCAAAATATTAATTAAGTTTAAAAATAGAAATAATAATGAAAACATATTGTTTGCACAATAGCTTATTAGTGACATAAAACAAGATAAAACATCTTAATTTCCTAACTTAGATAACTCTTGGCTAATATCTATCTTTCTATATACTTTATGATTGCTTAACTATCTTTTAAAGTCTTGTAATGCTAGGAAATCTAATTTGGATATGAATTTAATTGTTAAAGTCATGTTTTCTTTTAGAACTAAGATTTCCCTTCATAATACAAAAAAAAAATCTTAGAAATTAATTCCCGTTATAGCTACCCATCACTTTCATTCCTTGACAAGTAAAATTAAATCTTTACAATTAAATAATCCTTCCAAGTGTAGGGTTCAGATATGACAACCCTTTTAGTTTTAACCCTTTTAGTTTTCTTACATGATTATAAAACTTTTTTTTTGTTGCTAAATATTCTCCTAAATAATAGGAACAATAATGAATGAATTTCTCTTTCAATTTTAAGATAATATTTTGTTAATCCATATAAGAAAAGAATCCCAGCATATTAATTAGCTTAAACTAACTTTGGACTCTAAGTGGCCTAAACTCATATTCATTAATACAACCCAAATTAGACCTAATACAAGCTCCCAACTTTGTTACTTAAATCAGACCCATACATGGACTGACCTAATTTGGCTGAATGAATCATCAAAGAGATTGGACCAAACCTATTATTATCCACAAATCAAGGTTGACTAAAACTATTCCAAGCTAAAAACTCGTCATGGCTGAATGGAACACAAGATAATTTTCAAGGAAAAACACAATCTTGGCTAAATGGCCTCCCCATCAAACCCAAGCATAAGATTAAAGGCCCTTCAAGAGAAATCTATGATTGAACCATATCATTGCCTCTCTATCTTTAATACGAATAATGGTTGTTTAAACCTTAAGAATCCCCCTTTTGTCAACATTTGCCTCCAATAATATTATATGAATATAATAGCCAATAAGGATTTCAAATAAGTATATCTTATTAAAAACTTATGCATATACTTTTAAATAATAATTATGACTGCTGATTGATACTTAAAAGTGTATTTTTATCAAGATTTTATATCATCATTTAGCACTTGAAGTATCAATAATTCCTTAACTAAAGCATGTTTTATAATAATATATCTAATAATATAAGATACCTTTAATTTATGGTAAATATTCATTTTAGATGCAGGCCTATCACATAAATAAAAGGATTGATTGATGAATTTAAGAACTAAAATTGAAAGGATAAAGAGATGACCAAACATAGAAAAGAGATGTCGGTGCAATCCAAACCAGAACATGCTCTTGTTTTCTCTCTTTGTATTTTTTGTATTGCTTATGCTTTGCTTTCATTAATATCAAGTTTATGTCTTTCATTTCCTTTCCTTTGCTTTGTTAACTCTTATCTTATTTATGTTCTTATTTTGTTTATCTATTTTTCTTTCTTTCATTATGTCTAGCTAAGTTTATTATGTCAAAGTGAAAAGGTTACACTAATGGTGTAAGAATAAGTATAGTATAAACTTAATATGGACTTTAATGTTGAATACTAACATGTTTTATATTTGTTATCTTTTCACTCTTTAATACTTTGCTTGTTAAATGACTAATATTGATTTATGTTGTATAACACTTGGTACAACAAATGCTTGACACTTTCGTAACCTATATTGTATGGTATAACCGACACCTGAGCTATGAAAGGAACTTGATTTGTTGTTAATATAAGTTATAATCATGAATGCTTGATAAAATTTACAAGTATTAGCATTAATTGAATTAGATGACTAATGTAATTATGTTAACAATCTATAATATGATTGGAATCTCTTTTGTGTGTGGTTTCCAATTGAATAATAAGAGTTTATACTATACTTGTCTAACATACCATTAGTGGATCCTCTAACCTTGATATTTTTTGTTATCATTGTTTAATCGTTACTTTAACTTTCCATCTCAAAATTCTCATCAATTTTTTTTTCTTCTTCTTTATTATTGTTGTTGTTGTTATTACCACTACTGCTACTACTACTACTATTATTACTAGTATTATTGTTAGTATTATTATTACTACTATTATTATTGTTGTTATTGTTACTATTGTTGTTGTTTATAGTTGTTGTTTATAATTTGTACAATTAACCTCCCTGTAGTTCAACTCCGGTCTTGCCGGGTTATTTATTACTTCGACACTCCTACACTTGGGAGGACATCAATGTTTTAGTCATGTCAGGTCTCAATTAAAATTTTCCGATCCCAAAACAAAAATCTTAAATGTCATTCAGTTGATTGATCTCTATTTTAACAATTTTAAATGATCGAATTGACAATTTCAAACGATAGAATATGGAGCAACAAACCTCTAAATTAAGTCTACATCCAAATAGAAGATGTGCAGCCCTTCTACTAGTTTCATGTGATCTCAGGCGACAATGATGTCAGGATTGCTTTGACAAGGCCTTGAAAGAGGGGAACTCAGTCAACCATAATAGTATAATCATCATGCAAAAAACAATTTCATTTTTATGTGTTCGTATACAAAGGCTTCTTAATAGGTTTTTATTAAGGATTTACAATATTTTCCTCAAAATCAAGAGGTTAAAATGAATTCAATACCTCCCAAAACCCTAGCAAAATTATATAAATACCCTCCTCAAGATAAAAAAAAGAGGAAGTTAAAAAAATAGAGGAAAAAGGGGTAAAATATTAACAAGAAAGCTAAGTGTATTTAAAAAGCTAACATAATTTTTTTTTTCAAGTTTCTTAAGCTTAAGAAGTAGAGGAATGATGGATGCATTGCTAAGTCAAGCATGGGTGCTACTTGTTCAATACTAAGGAGACACTGATACATTTTTCCTAAGGTTATGAAAAGTGAGGGAAGTTGTTCATTGTTTCTCTGTAAGTCATTTCAAGGGCAAAATGTTCTTTCAGTTTAAGTATCTTGCTAGTTGTTTGTGTTGGGTTGAATTTCATTTAAATATGTCGACTCAATCAATCTTTTTGGTTGAGGAATATAATAAAACATGGACAAATGATATGTCACTCAATCTCTTTATTAAAAACGAGTGGCATGTCATCTACTTAAACCCTAAAAACTAAGGCTTTGTATTTGGGATTGTGATAAATTTCAATTTGATCTCTATTTTTCAATTTAAGCTCAAACATTCTTAATTAAGATGAAACTAACTAATTTTATGCAATTAGACCTTTGTCAAAAATTAATAGAGATCTCCCAAGTTTGGTACCTTCCTTGTTTTCAAATTTATTCAATCTAGTCTCCAATTAAGCCATAACCATTGATTTTCTTCAATTTAACCCCTGGAAAAGTTTGATACAACCCCTAATATGATGCACCTTTTATAGAAAGATCCTTAGTCTTGAATGTTCTTAATTTGGCCTCTTTTAGCCTTCAAACTTCAAATTTCTTGCTATTGAAAACTTGATTTTACCAACCTAGTGATTAGTATTTAAAAATATATTTTTATTAAGGTTTTATATCAGCATTTCGCACTTAAAGTATCAATAACTCCTTAACTAAAGCATGTTTATAATAACAAGTCTGATACTATAAAATACTTTTTAATTTATGATAAATATTCATCTTAAATGCAGGTCTATCATATAAATTAAAGGATTGATTAATAAGTTGAAGTACTAAAATTAAGAAGACAAACAGAAGGTGAAGCTTAGAAAAGAGATGTTAATTCAGTCCAAACTATAATACTATTCAGTCATTAGGTCATATCTAGAATTATAAATCTTAGATTTTAATTTGGTTTATATAGCTAGAAAGTTAAGACATAGGCCTTAAACATTCATGTGGAATGCAAACTTAATTATGTTGTTTGAAAGTTCAAATATTAACAACAACAAAGAAGTTAAAATTTATTTTGCAGCCTAGATACTATTAAGTATTAAGCTCATATCTCAAATTCTAGAAGTCCAAATCACCTTAATATTTTTTGTTGGAAAGCTGAGACAATTTTCTAGAATTTTTATGAATCAATTCTATTTAAATTTTGATATTAGCAATGATGTTTTGTTTAGACAAAAAGATAAGGATTGTCACCAAGTCAAGATATGGTTATCCACTTAATAATTAGTCAACAAATCAATAATTTTCAGTTTTGGCGTATAAAAGAAGACATTTGCCACACATTTAGATATCTTAGTTTTCATATCAAAATCATATTTTTGCTTTTTCTCTATTTATTTTTTGTAATGTTTAAGTTATATTTTCCTTAATTTCTTGTTTATGCTTTTCATTTCATTTTCTTTACTTAATTAACTTATATCTTATTTATATTCTTATCTTATTTATTTATATCTCTTCTTCATTATGTTTCACTAAGTTTAATATGTCAAGGTGAAAAGGTTACACTACTGCTGTAAGAATAAGTATAGTATAAACTTAACATGGGCTTTAATGTTTGATACTAACATGTTTTGTATTTTTTATTTTGATCACTTTTAATACTTTTCTTATTAAATAATTAATCTAGATTTATATTATATAACATTTGGTACAATATGGGCTATAAAAGTACCAAGTATTTGTTGTACCTAGTATTATACAACATAAATCAAGATTAGTCATTTAACAAGGAAAGTATTAAAGAGTGAACAAGATAACAAATATAAAAAATGTTAGTATCAAACATTAAAGTCCATATTAAGTTTATATTATACTTATTCTTAAACCATTAGTGTAACCTTTTCACCTTAACGTAATAAACTTAGCTAGACATAATGAAAGAAAGAAATATAAATAAACAAAATAAAAACATAAATAAGATAAAAGTTAATTAAGTAAATGAAAGGAAATGAAAGGCATAAACTTGATATTAATGAAAGTAAAGCATAAACATTACAAAAAAATACAAAGAGAGAAAGCAAGAGCATGATCTTGATTTGGACACCAAGATGCCTAAATGCATGGCAAATGCCTCTTTTTATAGGCCAAAATTGGAAAGTATTGATTTGATGACTAATTGATGAGTAGGTGGCCAACTCTTGACTTGGTGACAATCCTTATCTTCTTTTGTTTGTCCAAAATATCATTGATATTGTCAACCACTTGAAAACATAAAAGTTGTAGGAAATTATCTCAGATTTCGTATGTAAAAAATTCAAATCATTTCAACTTCTAGAACTCTAGATATGATCAAAATATTGAATAGTGCTCGAGTTGGAGGATAAATTAGGACTTCTTTGTTGTTGCTCTAATTTGGACTTGAAAATGGACTTTTTAGATCTTGGGCTCCATTAAATGTTGTAGGCCTATGTCTTACCTTTCCATCCATATAAAGTAGACCTAAATCTATGATCTACAGCTCTAGATATGATCCAATTACCGAACAATGTTCTGGCTTGGATAATTTCCTACAACTTTCATGTTTTCAAGTGGCTCCAATTTTGATATTATCAATGACATTTTAGATAGACAAGAGAAGATAAGGATTGTCACCAAGTCAAGAGTTGGCCATCTACTCATCAATTAGTCATCAAATCAATAGTTCTCAATTTTGGCCTATAAAATGAGACATTTTCCATGCATTTTGGCATTTTAGTGTCTAGATCAAGATTATGCTCTTGTTTTCTCTCTTTGTATTTTTTATAATATTTATGTTTTACTTTCATTAATATCAAGTTTATGCCTTTCAATTCCTTTCCTTTACTTTGGTAAGTCTTATCTTATTTATCTTCTTATTTTGTTTATCTACTTTTCTTTCTTTCATTATGTCTAGCTAAGTTTATTATTATTTTGGACACACAACCTGTTAAAGTATGTAATTCATTTCCTGTTATATGAGGATGTCCATTTCTTGCAACTTCTAACGCATTGATTAATTGTAGGAATGGACTGATGAAACTATCTTTTGGAAACATGACATTGAAAATGAATATTTTCAACATTTGCAAGCAATCCAGAGATGATAATGATTTACAAGAAGTGGACTTTACTGAAAAATTAATTCATGATCAATTTCCAACCACTTCCAATGAAATTGAGATTGATGAATCTGATGATTTGTAAATGATTTATTTTCAGGAAGAATTAAAGACAAGTAATTGGAGGCTACAAATTGAGGAATTGCCACCACGATCAATTATATCCATACCTTCAAGTGTTCAACCTCCCAAACCTAATTTGAAGTCATTGTCATCCAATCTCAAATACTCATTTTTGGGAGAAAATGAAACTTTTCCAGTAATAATCTCTTCCAAACTTAATGCACATTAAGAAGGTAACTTATTACAAACTCTAAAAATGCACAAAAATACATTAGGATGGACCATAGCTGATATAAAAGGAATTAGTCCTTTGATTTGTACACATAGAATTTATTTGGAGGAAAATGCTAAACCCTCTGGAGAAATGCAACAAAGGCTAAATCCTAATATGAAAGAAGTAGTGAAAAATGAAATCATTAAAATTCTAGATAATGAAATCAATTATGCTATTTCTAACAGCAAATGGATAAGTCCTACCCAAGTTGTACCCAAGAAGTTTGGAGTCACTGTAATAACAAATGAGAACAATGAGTTAATTCCCACTAGAATTGTTCCTGGTTGACGCATATGCATTGACTATAGGAAACTTAATTCAGTGACTAGAAGAGATCATTTTCCTTTACCTTTCATGGATCAAATCCTAGAAAGAGTTGTAGGTCATGAATTTCATTGTTTCCTAAATGGCTATTCGGGTTATGACACGACAAAGAGATTGATGTCTTCTCCCAAGTGCAGGAGTGTCGAAGTAATAAATAACTCGGCAAGACCGGGGTCGAACCACAGGGAGGTTATTGTACAAATTATAAATAACAACAACAACAATAATAACAATAATAATATTAATAAAGAAAGAGAAGAAGATGATGATGATGATGAGAACTTGGAGATAGAATATTAAAGTAAAGATTAAACAATGATAATAACAAATGTCAAGGTTAGAGGTTCCACTAATGGTATTTCAAACAAGTATAGTATAAACTCTTATTGTTCAATTGGAAACCACACATAAAGGAGGTTCCAATCAGATTATAGATTGTTAACATGATTACATTAGTCATCTTATTCAATTAATG
>SRLM01001241.1:0-17754 GCA_015708895.1 Populus ilicifolia | reverse complement strand
TGATAGGCCTGCATTTAAAATGGACATTTACCACAAATTAAAGGTATCTTATATTATTAGATAGATTATTATAAAACGTACTTTAGTTAAGGAGTTATTGATATTTTAAGTGCAAAATGATGATATAAAACCATGATAAAAATGCACTTTTGAGTACTAATCAGGTTACAACTAAATTAAAATTGCATTGGAAGATCAAGAGAAGACCACTTTCATATGTCCATTTGGTACTTTTGCATATCGAAGGATGCCTTTTGGATTATGTAATGCACCAGCCACATTTCAAAGATGCATGTTTAGTATATTTAGTGATATGGTTGAACATTTTCTTGAGATTTTCATGGATGATTTTTCTATTTTTGGCGATTCATTTGATGATTGTTTGACTAACTTAGAAAAGGTTTTGACCAGGTGTGAAGAGAAGAATCTTATGCTGAATTGGAAAAAATGTTACTTTATGGTAACAAACGATTTGTACTTGGTCACATTGTTTAATCAAAAGGAATTGAGGTTGACAAATCTAAAATCGAGTTAATTGCAAACTTGCCAACTCCAAAATATATTAAAGATGTTAGATCATTCTTAGGACATGCTGGTTTTTATAGAAGGTTCATAAAAAATTTTAGCGTAATATCTAAGCCTTTAAGTAACCTTCTAACAAAGGATAATATTTTTGAATGGACTGAACATTGTGAAAAGGCCTTTGTTAAACTTAAAAACTTGCTTACTTGTGCTCCTATCATTCAACCTTCTGATTGGTCATTACCTTTTGAAATAATATGTGTAACAACCCGGCTTTTCAAGCCCCAAAACAACATAATTTTTTTTTTCTTTGACATACATCGTGTCGGTAAATTGCAAACCTATTTTCCTCACATCATCAAAATGCAATCCATACATCAACTACATTCAACATTTCATTTAAAAGGGAAATTTACATAAACACATAATATTATTTTTGCATGCTTAGAAGTTCATATTATAATATTACATCCATAGACATGAGTTTGCATTCCTATCCTACTAATAGTCATCACGAATTTAAACAAAAGGGTTCAATAAAAGTTATATGTTTAACACATTGATCCATACAAAATACATCGTGAGTTAGGATGCAACTACATGATTCCTTGCAAAAGCAGGTTCCCGTGTATTGGGTTTCCTAGGCATCTCGTTGATGTGATGTCCCTGTTGCAGTGCAAAATATTTAAGAGAATGCAATTGCTTATTAGTAATAATGATAATTAAATGATCTAGCAGGAAAAATAAAACATTAACATTATTCCATGGTTGATGCATGATATTTGTAGTTTCTTCATGTACATAGTATACACAATTTATAGTACATATAGTTGCACCAATTCTTGTAATCAACCAAAATCTTAATTCCAGCTATCCTCTCGAGGTATCATTTGTTGAGATTAACCGTTCACTCACCCCGATCATCCACTTCGGATGCCTTTAGCCAAAGCTAATCAATCACTTGTCCCGGTCATCTATTCGGATGCCATTAGCCAAGGCTAATCATTCCTTTATCCCGGCCATCCATTCGGATGCCATTAGCTGAGGCTAATCATTCCTTTATCTCGGCCATCCATTCAGATGCCATTAGCCGAGGCTAATCATTTCTTTGTCCCGGTCATCCATTCGGATGCCATTAGCCGAGGCTAATCATTTTTTTGACAACATTTAACATTTGACAATCTATTATCTATTCTAACCTAATATGGTAACATTCATGTTAAAGTATCACATTATTTAACATATGAAAAAGGAAAGTGGAAGTCACCTACCTGCTCCACCTGTGGTATGTTCTTGTCTTGACGATGGTCCGATCCCGACCGCACCACCTAAGACAACAATGGTCACAATTCAGTACATTTGTATTTTTGAATCACATTTATCACCACACTTATTTCAAAAGTTCATATATTCACATTCAAGTGTTCCACATTTTACACCATCATACCACGAAATTGTTACTAGCATTTAAGTCATTTTTGCCTAGGAGGCTTATTGTAGAAATTGGCAACAAGAACTGGTTCGCTGGAGGCTGCCAAATTCGGTAGCGAGAATTGGTTCGCTACAGGCTGTCAGTTCGGCAGCGACAACTGTTTCGCTGCCAGCAGCCAGTTCGGCAGCAAAAACTGTTTCGCTGTTGGCGTCACTGTTTCGGCAGCAGATGCTAAATCGTAGGGGACAACTCAATTTCGGCAGCGAATCACAATTTCACTGCAACCAACTCAACTTCGGTGGCGAATCACAAATTCACTGTAGAATATGAAACTCGACAGTGAATGTTAATTGGCTGCAGACAACTCAACTTCAGCAGCAATTCACTGCAGCCGACACAGTTTCGGTAGTGAATCGTAGTTTCGCTGCGAAACATAAATTCGGCAGCGAATTCTAATTTGCTGCAGAAGACTCAATTACGGCAGCAAATACTTATTTGCTGCAGCCATCACATTTTTGGCAGCGAATCGAAATTTGCTGCAGAACACAATTCTGCAGCGAATGCTGATTCGCTGCAGAAGACTCGGTTTCGGTAGCGAATGCTAATTCACTGCGGCCAACACATTTTTGGCAGCAAATCAAAATCTTGCTGCAAAACACCCAATTCGGCAGCGAATTCTAATTCACTGCAGCCGACTCAATTTCGGCAGCGAATACTTATTTGCTGTAGCCATCACATTTTCGGCAGCAACTCGAAATTTGCTGCAGAACACACAATTCTGCAATGAATGCTGATTCGCTGCAGAAGACTCGGTTTCGGCAGCGAATGCTAATTCGCTGCGACTGACACTTTTTTGGCAGCAAATTGAAATCTCGCTGTCAAACACCCAATTCGGCAGCGAATTCTAATTCACTGCAGTTGACTCAATTTCAGCAGCGAATACTTATTCGCTGCAGCCGTCACATTTTCAGCAGTGACTCAAAATTTGCTGCAGAACACACAATTCTGCAACGAATGCTGATTCGCTGCAGAAGACTCGGTTTTGGCAGCGAAAGCTAATTTGCTGCAGCTAACTCAATTTCGGCAGTGAATACTAATTCGTTGTAGCCGATATAGTTTCGGCAGCGAATTGAAATTTCGCTGTAGAAGACACACATTGAAAACCATCAATTACAACATATATCTTTCAATCATTCCAGCAGAATACACACATTGAAAGTATCCATTCCAGCACATAATCGTTCAGCCAATCCCAGCAAAACACACACATTGCATGCCGGCCAACCCCATAGTTAAAGTCGACCCCCTACTATGATTTGTTGTTTCTATTTTATTCATTTTTCTTTACTAGATGTTTTGAAATTAGCCTCATTTCATTTTTGTTTTCTTTGTCCTCTTAGTAAATTTATGTTTTCTTCACAGTTAGCTTAGGTCATAGTTCAATTTTCTTAGGGTTTTTCTTCTTCATTTCCGGTTCTAAATCTTAAGGAGAAGAGGAAGGAAGTTTCATGACCCATACCTTACGAATCTAGCTAGATTTGAGGAAGGTTTGACAGTGTTCTTCCTCCTCTCTTGCTGGTTTTCTTCCTTCTTCTTCCTCTCACGTTGGTTCCCTTCTCCTTTCTCTCTAGGTGGCTGTCCAATCTTCTCTCAAGGTTTTCTCTCTCTCCCTCACACGTTCACAAGGCTTAGGTTTCTGTTGGGGAGGAGAAAGGGAGAGTAACAAGCAACTGGACATACAATTGCAGCAACTTTGATAAAAGCTAGGGTTACCTTCTCTCTCCTCCTTATATTTATACTCCCCATTAAATGAGGTGAGTGTTTGGGGGTGGGTTTAGATGTGTTCTTATCCTTGTTTTGGTCTCTCTAAAACCACTTTTACCCCTCCCTCTCAGCTCTTTAAGAAAATTATTATTATTATTTTATTTTTTAAGATGAAAACTGCATCGCTGCCGATGCAGAAATCAGCAGTGAAAACTGCTTCGCTGCAGATGCAGAAATCGGCAGCGGAAACTATGTCACTACCGATCGAGAAATCGGCAGCGAAAACTGCATCGCTACAGATGCAGAAATCGGCAGCAGAAACTGTTTCACTGCCGATCGAGAAATCGACAGCGAAAACTGCATCGCTGCAGATACAGAAATCGGCAGCAGAAACTATGTCACTACCGATCGAGAAATCGGCAGAGAAAACTGCGTCGCTGCCGATCGAGACATCGACAGCAAAAACTGCTTTATTAGTTTTGTCTATATATATATATGTGTGTATATATATATATATATATATTTTTCTTTTAGGTGTTTACAATATGTGATGCTAATGATTATGTCGTAGGTGCTGTTTTGGGACAAAGAAAAGATAAGAAACTTTAAATAGTGCTCAAATGAATTATACCACTATTGAAAAAGAATTACTTGTAGTAGTATTTGCATGTGAAAAATTCAGGTCTTATATTGTTGGCTCACTTGTTGTTATTTTTAGTGATCATGCAGCATTGAAATATCTTCTTTTTAAGAAAGATTACAAGGCTAGATTGGTGCGGTAGATTTTGTTACTTCAAGAATTTGATATCACAATCAAAGATAAGAAAGGCAGCGAAAATGTTGTCACAGATCACTTGTCAAGATTGACAACAGATTCAAAAATTAACATCACACCAATCGATAACTACTTTCCCTGATGAATCTTTACTTTTTATCTTTACAATGCCTTGGTTTGCTAATATTGTCAATTTTCTTGTTTCAAGACAATTGTCAACTCATTGGAGTACCAAGATAAAAGAAAGTTCTTGAACGAAGTGAAGAACTTTTATTAGGATGACCCTTATTTATTTAAATATTGTCTCGATCAAATATTTAGAAGGTGCATTCTTGACAATGAGGTAAGTAGTATCATTAAATTCTGTCATTCTAAGGCATGTAGGGGTCATTTCTCATAAAAAAAACAACTGTAAAAATCTTACAAAGTGGATTTTATTGGTCTACCATGTTCAAAGACTCACATGCATTCTGCAAGTCATGTGAAAATTGTCAAAAGTTGGGATCAATTGCAAAACGTCACATGATGCCTTTAAATCCTATTCTTGTCATTAAGATCTTTGACTGTTGGGGTATAGATTTTAGGGGTCCATTTCCTCCATCATTTGGTTTCTTGTACATATTAGTCGTAGTAGATTATGTTTCAAAATGGATAGAGGCAATTCCAAGTTGAAATAATGATCACAAAACAGTGATAAAGTTTTTAAAAGAAAATATTTTGAGTCGATTTGGAGTCCCTTGAGCCATAATAAGTGATGGTGCAACACATTTCTGTAACAAGCTATTTGAGTCTTTAATGAAGAAATATGGAATCACACACAAAGTTGCCACCCCTTACCATCCTCAAACTAGTGGACAAGTAGAGCTTGCTAATAAGGAGATCAAACACATTTTGGAGAAAATAGTGAACCCTAATAGGAAATATTGGTCTTTAAGACTTAATGATGCACTTTGAGCTTATCGAACTGCTTATAAAACATCATTAGGTATGTCACCTTATAGACTAATTTATAGAAAACCTTGTCACTTGATGTAACCATATTATTCGATAGTTTCACCCATATTTACCTAATGTTTTGTCCATGTTTTATATGTAAAATGCCTTGACATTCTTTGTTTTATGTTTTGAAGGCATTTTTGGATGAAAAATGCAAAAAGGAGTAAATTGGAGATAATTGGCAGATTTGACATTCAGTCGATGTTTTGTGCAGAGCGTGAGTTCTAAAGATCAAAATGAAGTGATTCCAGTGGCACTAAAAAGCTAACATCCATACCTTTTTGTAAATGTAATGCAAGAAAAATAAAAAGAGGAAGATCATGGAAATCACATCCTTCAAAGTCAAATCTCGCATTCTGCCACTATTGACCTTTGTCTATTCAAAATTAAATATCTGGAGCTATAGAAGTCCAATTTATGCAAACTTAATTTTGCTAGATTTCTGACTCAAAGGTCTATAAAATCTCCAAATTGCATCCAAAAACAATGTTAGATGAGGGAGATATGATTTTTTAAAGATAACAATTGAATTCTGCCAACAATCAGGTTTCATGAAGAAATGAGTCCAAATTACGTTTCAAAGCTTCTAAACCATTATCCAAGTTTTTATATCAACAATTTATCTCCTCTAAGTCAGAGTTTGAAGATTTCATGCAAGGCTATTTCTTTTTTTTTAGGGAAAATAGTTATTGAAGTACTTAAATATCAATTATCAACTTAAGGGAGGACTACTTTGTAAATTAGAAACTAGGGTTTCTTAGCATATAAAAAGAAAGAGAGAGAGGAGAGAAGGGGGGCAGCAGCTAAAAATTAAGAAACACAAATTCTCTCTTCTACAAACCCAAAAAATCATGCTCTCTTTATTCTTTAAGGGTAGTTGTTCAATAGTTATGCAAGGCTAAGCTCTTTTCTTGGTTGTAAGGACACAACAAACCTTCGAATTTCAAGAACTGTGAAATTTATTCTTCTTTTTATTTTCAGTTTATATTATGAATAAGTATGATTGTTTTCCTATGCATATTTTCTATGATTGTTGTTGATAATTGCTAGAGCGGAACTCTAAGTTATTATTATGAACAATTTATTGCTAAGTTTGATATCAAAACCGGAGTTGTGATGTATGAACTTGTGAAGCAACTAAACTTGATAATTGTGGCGGAACTACATTATTTAACTTAGGGAGAACACTCAAATATCTAGTTCTTAGGGCTGCCATTGAACTAAATCATTAATGCGGACATTGTGATTGTTTGTTGGTTAGGGTTAGTTATACGACGGATCTGTTAATTAACCAACATTAAGAAAAGATAAAAATTCTGAATATATATTGTAGTTTTGTTTCAAGGATCGGTTCTAATTTCTGTTGGTGGATGTGTGTTTGCAACCAAGGTTTGTTTTCTTGATAAATTTTGAGTTCAATTGAATTTCAAGAACCGTGAAATTTATTCTTCTTTTTATTTTCAGTTTATATTATGAATAAGTATGATTGTTTTCCTATGCATATTTTCTATGATTGTTGTTGATAATTGCTAGAGCGGAACTCTAAGTTATTATTATGAACAATTTATTGCTAAGTTTGATATCAAAACCGGAGTTGTGATGTATGAACTTGTGAAACAACTAAGCTTGATAATTGTGGCAAAACTACATTATTAAACTTAGGGAGAACACTCAAATATCTAGTTCTTAGGGCTGCCATTGAACTAAATCATTAATGCGGACATTGTGATTGTTTGTTGGTTAAGGTTAGTTATATGGCGGATCCGTTAATTAACCAACATTAAGAAAAGATAAAAATTCAGAATATAAATTGTAGTTTTGTTTCAAGGATCGATTCTAATTTCTATTGGTGGATGTGTGTTTGTAACCAAGGTTTGTTTTCTTGATAAATTTTGAGTTCAATTGAATTTCAAGAACCGTTAAATTGATTTGTTTGCTAGTTTAATTTATTCCATAGTTTAGATCATTACAAATCAAAACCCCCCAATTGCATAACGTACAACATAAAAATCTAAAATAAATCTTCCTTGTGGGATCGACCCTTTGCTTGCTCTATACTATCTTGTGTGTTGTGTTTTAAGCTAGGGTAATTAATTTGTGCGACCACGACATCGCAACATCACTTGCCTGTGGAACTTGAACATAAAGCTTATTGGGCTATTAAAGCTTTCAATTCAAATATGGATGATGCTAGTCAATTGCGAAAATTACAAATAAATAAGCTTAAAGAAATAAGAAATGATGCATATGAAAATTCAAGAATTCATAAAGCAAGAATCAAAGAGTTTCATGACAAGAATATACTGAGAAAAATATTCAATGTTGGTCAAAAAGTCTTGCTTTATAATTCTCGACTGCATTTATTTCCTGAAAAATTAAGATCAAGATGGAGCGGTCCTTTTATTATGAAACATATGTATCCATATATGGCCTACGACATTGAGAATCCAAAGAATGACAATGTTTTCAAGGTAAATGGACATCGTCTGAAAGTTTACTTTGACAATTTTTCGGTTGAACATGACACTACTGAATTGAGTGATCCTGTATATAAAGATTGATTTTTTTTGTGTTTCTTTTTGAGTGATTTTTGCTAGTTTCTCTTACCCCGGTCAAATGGCGGATAACGATACTCCGTGACTTAAGTCAGTTCTTTCAATTTCCTACAATAACTGATATCCGTGTATATTTGTGCAATTCTTTAAATCTCTCTTCCAATTCTCATTTGAAAATGGACACTAATCTTGAAAAATTAAAAAAGTATTTTCCTATTCTGTCTCAGAATGCAATTACAAAAATTTATCATGCTAGATGTGCAAGATTGAGATTGTTAATGAATCCTGGAATTCCTAAAGATATTTGGTGGTTGATTGAAGCAAAGGTCCTATTATCAGGTGAGTCCTCTAACTCCTTTATTTCACACATGCTTGGAACAGGTAAAAGCACTTTTGCAAAGAAACATCGTGCAAAATGACTGAAAGTCTGTCATCGATGTGCTAGATAGACTTGTAATGAACAATGTCGTTTTTTAGAAATGGTATTTATAAACTGTGAAGATAAAATACAATTCATTAAGGATGGCCTAAGTAAGGAGTCTTTAGATAACCTTCTATTGACTCTTGAGACGCATCCTAGTGGAGATGTGCATCATGCGATTCATGATTTATGACTGCTATTTCATAAAGAACATGATCGACTTAGTCTTGGGAATCTGACTAAAAAAGAGTTGTTTGCCAGTTTTTAAGAAAATTGGATGGAAAGCCTATCCCCGACCTATAGAGGACGTTTAAGCCATTCTTGGACATAAAACCAAGGGAAGATGTGAGCCAGAATCTCAACAACTTATACATACACATGCTTTTTCAAAAGTAAATAAATAAAGAGAGAGTGAGATTCTAGCTGGCTTACATATAGGTAGTATGATTGCCTTTCTAATTTCTCATCTATAAAACCCTCTTTTCCTTCCTTTCATTTCTACTCAACCCATACATTCAACAAATACCAAAGTGTGTAGAGATGGCAAGTTCTTCAGGTCATCATATAGGAAATATTTGGGTTTTCGGTGGATCTAGTCCTAGGAAAGAAAAGGACTTTTTAGAATCAGCAAATCATCTTGGTCAAGTGCTAGCTGAGAGAAAGATTCATTTAGTATATGGGGGAGGCAGTCTTGGGTTAATGGGAGGTGTGTCAATAGCTGTATTTTTAGGAGGTAATGTTTTAGGGGTCATCCTCGAAGCTTTGACACAAGGGGACATCATTATAAAAGCAATTAGAGAGGAACTTCAGGTCTCTACAATGTCAGCTCGAATGAATGCAATGTTTAACCATGCTAATGGCTTCATTGGTTTACTAGGTGGTCTAGGCACATTGTAAGAAATCTTTCATATTTCCTCTTGGGCCCAACTGCACATTCACCATAAACTCATAGATCTGTTAAATGTTAATGGTTATTATGATAAGTTGTTGTCTTTTCTTGATCATGCTGTGGAACAGGAATTTCTAACATCTTCTACACAACAAATCATAATCTCTGCTGATACTACTGAACAATTGATTGACCAACTACTATCTTTCATTCTTGTAATTGATCCTTCCATGAGTCGCATAAATTAGTAAACTCGGGTTCTTTTGATAAATGTAACAACTAAGGGAAAGGGATGGTATATAATTAAAAAAAAAGAAAAAAAAAAGAAGAAAAAGAAATAAAATGATAATAATAAAAATATAGATAAGTTTGGTTTCGTAGCCTCCTTAACCTAAGCAATTAAGCCCGAAGGGGTGTTTTAACACCTAATACCCTAAAGTCAACTAACTTGGGAGCTATTAGCCCAACGCTTGTTACATGGGTTGAGGAGAAAAGCTTAAGGGAATCAAACATTGCATTATCTATATATTAGTATATGTGACCTGAGTTACTATGCTCGTAGGGGTGTCTTAACACCTAATGCCCTAAGACCAACTGGTCTAGGAGTCATTAGCTGAAAGCTCGTTACATGGGTTAAAGATGCATGGTGTTTTAAATTACATGTATATATATATTAAAAAAAGACAAAAATAATAATCTCAACCCAAGGAAGTTAACCTTAAAAATTAGAACAAAAAATTTGTTTTCTTCCAAGAAAAGCTCCATAATTATGTGTTGATAAATTGAGCACAAAAGAAAGGTTGATGAATATCTTATTAAGAGGTATTGAGCAGGTATATAAATTTAATGAGAGTTTGTTTTTCTGGATAGATTAATGGAAGTTAAATGATAAATACCTTGCTTTGTGGAATTTGCAAATTGTTTTTCTATTTTAACGCTTTGATTACTAAGAACTAGTAATAAGCTAGTTGACGGATGTGATTGATACTTAAAAGTGTATTTTTATCAAGGTTTTATATCATCATTTTGCACTTGAAGTATCAATAATTCCTTAACTAAAGCATATTTTATAATAATATATTTAATAATATAAGATGCCTTTAATTTATGGTAAATGTTCATTTTAAATGCAGACCTATCATATAAATGAAATGATTGATTGATGAATTTAAAAACTAAAATTGAAAGGACAAAGAGATGGCCAAACTTAGAAAAGAGATGTCGGTGCAATCCAAACCGGAACATTGTTCAGTGATTGGGTCATATCTGGAGCTGTAGATCTCAAATTTAGGTCTCCTTTATATGGATAGAAAGGTAAGACATAGGCCTATAACTTTCATGTGGAGCCCAAGATCTAAAAAGGCCATTTTCAACTCCAAATTATTGTAACAACAAAGAATCCCGAATCTGTCCTCCAGCCCAAGCATTGTTCAATATTTTGGCTATATCTGGAGTTCTAGAAGTCGAAATGAGCTGAATGTTTTACACAAGAAAGCTGAGACAATTTCCTAGAACTTTCATGTTTTTAAGTGGCTCTAATTTTGACGTCATCAATGACGTTTTGGGCAGACAAGAGAAGATAAGGATTGTCACCAAGTCAAGGGTTGGCCATCTACTCATCAATTAGTCATCAAATCAATAGTTCCCAATTTTGACCTATAACAGGAGGCATTTTCCATGCATTTAGGCATCTTGGTGTCTAGATCAAGATCATGCTCTTGTTTTCTCTCTTTGTATTTTTTATAATGTTTATGCTTTGCTCGCATTAATATCAAGTTTATGCCTTTCAATTCCTTTCCTTTGCTTTGGTAACTCTTATCTTATTTATCTTCTTATTTTGTTTATCTATTTTTTTTTTCATTCATTATGTCTAGCTAAGTTTATTATGTCAAGGTGAAAAGGTTACACTAATGGTCTAATAATAAGTATAATGTAAACTTAATATGGACTTTAATGTTTGATACTAACATGTTTTATATTTGTTATCTTGTTCGCTTTTTAATACTTTGCTTGTTAAATGACTAATCTAGATTTATATTGTATAACAATTGGTTCAACAAATGCTTCGCACTTTCATAGCCTATACTGTGTGGTATAACCGACTGAGCATGAAAGTGTTCTTGCATTTGTTGTACCAATTGTTATACAACATAAATCAAGATTAGTCATTTAACAAGCAAAGTATTAAAGAGTGAACAAGATAACAAATATAAAACATGTTAGTATCAAACATTAAAGTCCATATCAAGTTTATACCATACTTATTCTTACACCATTAGTGTAACCTTTTCACCTTGACATAATTAACTTAGCTAGACATAATAAAAGAAAGAAAAATAAATAAACAAAATCAGAATATCAATAAGATAAGAGTTACCAAAGCAAAGGAAAGGAAATGAAAGGCATAAACTTGATATTAATAAAAACAAAGCATAAACACTACAAAGAATACAAAGAGAGAAAACAAGAACATGATCTTGATCTGGATACCAAGATGCCTAAATGCATGGCAAATGCCTCCTTTTATAGGCCAAAATTGGAAACTATTGATTTGATGACTAATTGATGAGTAGATGGTCAACCATTGACTTGGTGACAATCCTTATCTTCTCTTGTCTGCCCAAAATGTCATTGATGACGTTAAAAGTAGAGCCACTTGAAAACATGAAAGTTCTAGCAAATTGTCTCAGCTTACTTGTGTAAAACATTCATCTCATTTTGACTTCTAGAACTCCAAATATGGCCAAAATACTGAACAGTGCTCGGGCTAGAGGACAGATTCAGGCTTCTTTGTTATTGCAACAACTTGGACTTAAAAATAGCCTTTTTAGATCTTGGGCTCCATATGAAAGTTGTAGGCCTATATCTTACCTTTCTATTCATATAAAGTAGACCTAAATCTAAGATCTATAGCTCTAGATATGACCCAATTACCGAACAGTGTTCCAATTTAGATTGCACTGACATCTCTTTTCTAAGTTTGATCATCTCTTTGCCTTTGCAATTGAAGTTCTTAAAGTTATCAATCAATCCTTTTATTTATGTGATAGGTCTGCGTTTAAAATGGATATTTACCATAAATTAAAGGTATCTTATATTATTAGATAGATTATTATAAAACGTCCTTTAGTTAAGTAGTTATTGATACTTCAAGTGCAAAATGATGATAAAAAACTATGATAAAAATGCACTTTTGAGTACTAATCACACCCCCCCAACTAGCTTATTACTAGTCCCTAGTAATCAAAGCGTTAAAATAGAAATTTTTTTTGCAAATTCCACAAAGCAAGGTATTATCATTTAACTTTCATTACTCTATCCAGATAAACAAACTCTTGTCAGATTTATATACCTGCTCAATACCTCTTAACAAGATATTCATAAACCTTTCTTTTCTGCTCAATATATCAACACATAATTATAGGGCTTTTCTTGGAAATAAAATTTTTGTTCTAATGTTTAAGGTTAACTTCCTTAGGTTGGGATTATTATTTTTGTCTTTTTTTTTAATATACATATAATTTAAAACACCATGCATCTTTAACCCATGTAACGGGCTTTCAGCTAATGACTCTCAAACCAATTGGTCTTAGGGCATTAGGTGTTAAGACACCCCTACGAGCTTAGTAACTTGGGTCTTAGGGCAGATACTGATATGTAGATAATGCAATGTTTGATTCTCTTAAGCTTTTCTCCTCAACCCATGTAACAAGCGTTGGGCCAATAGCTCCCAAGTTAGTTGACTTTAGGGTATTAAATGTTAAAACACCCCTTCGAGCTTAATTGCTTAGGTTAGAGAGGCTACGAAACCAAACTTATCTATATTTTCATTATTATCATTTTTTTTTCTTTTTCTCTCATTTTTTTCCTTTTTTTCCTTTTTTTAATTATATACTATCCATTTCCCTTAGTTGTTACCTTTAACAAAAGAACATAAATAATGTAATAATCCAATATGCAACCCACAATGATATATTGAAGTGTGTGTGTGTAAATTAAGGTTTAAGAATACATGTTAAATAAGTATATGAGCAAACTTAAGTGATGACAATGCAAGAGTTTGTAAATCTAAATATTTCAAGAAGTATTATGATAGACCTTGTTACAAATGATTACTAAGATGTGTCTCAAGAGTCATAAAAGATTCTCCTTACTCTGCAATCATAGTAAAAACCATTTTGCACATGCTTTATGAAATAGAAAACACAGTTTTGTTTTTTAGCTACTACCCTCTCCCCTCAACTAAAACAAGACATTGTCCTCAATGTTTAAAGGTAGAAAGATAAAGTATAGAAGGTATCACCTGAAATAATGAACACTGACAAACCTGAAACACACTGGAAAAAAATAAGAAATAACAAAACACAATAATAAAACAAAAAGACATAAAGATTCACAAATGGACACTCAAATCCAATCTAAGCTTTTTACGGCTTTCTTTAGTGACCAATTTATGTGACTCATGGAAGATCAATTACAGGAACGAAAGATTGTGGTTGGTCAATCAATTGTTCAGTAGTATTAGCAGAGATTATGATTTGTTGTGTAAAAGATGTTAGAAATTCCTGTTCCACAGCATGATCAAGAAAAGACAACAACTTATCATAATAACCATTAATATTTAACAGATCATGGTGAATGTGCAGTTGGGCCCAAGAGGAAATATGAAAGATTTCTTCCAATGTGCCTAAACCACCTGGTAAACTAATGAAGGCATTAGCATGGTTAAACATTGCATTCATTCGAGCTGACATTGTAGAGACCTGAAGTTCTTCTGTAATTGTTTTTCCAATGATGTCCTCTTGTGTCAAAGCTTCGGGGACGACCCCTAAAACTTTACCTCCTAAAAATACAGCTATTGACACACCTCCGATTAACCCAAGACTGCCTCCCCTATACACTAAATGAATCTTTCTCTCAGCTAGCACTTGACCAAGATGATTTGCTGATTCTAAAAACTCCTTTTCTTTCCCAGGACTAGATCCATTGAAAACACAAATATTTCTTATGTGATGACTTGAGGAACTTGACATTTCTACACACTTCAGTATTTGTTGAATGTATGGGTTGAGTAGAAATGAAAGGAAGGAAAAGAGGGTTTTATAGATGAGAAATTAGAAAGGCAATCATACCACCTATATGTAGGCCAGCTAGAGTCTCACACACACACTCTCTCTCTCTATCTCTTTTTATTTTTTTACTTTTGAAGAACGGCTTAAACGCTCTCTATAGGTCGGGGATAGGCTTCCCATCCAGTTTTCTAAAAAACTGACAAGCAGGGTCTTTTTTAGTCAGATTCCCAAGACTATACCAAGCATCTTCTTTATGAAAATGGGTTCATAAGTCATGAATTACACGATGCTTATCTCGACTATGATGAGACTCAAGAGTCAATAGAAGATTATCTAAAGACTCTTTGTGTTTTGAAATAAATCCCATCTTTTGACAATTTTCACAGTTTTTATGGAATGCATGTGAATCCTTGAATATGGTGGGCTAGTAAAATCCACTCTGTAAGATTTCTAGAATCCTCTTTTTTGATGAGAAATGATCCCCACGTGCCTTAAAGTGACAAAATTTAATAGCATCACTTACTTCATTGTTGGGAATGCATCTTTGAAATATTTGATCAGGATAATAATTAAATAAGTAAGGGTCATCCCAATAAAATTTTTGCGCATTACTCAAAAATTTTCTTTTTTCTTCAGTACTCCATTGAGTTGGTAAAAATCTTGAAGCAAGAAAATTGATATTTTTAGCAAACCAAGGCATTGGATTAAGAGAAAGTAGAGATTTATCAGGAAAGTAATCATCGATTGATGTGATGTCGGGTGTCGAATTTGTTGTCGTTTTTTGATAAAAGATCCGCATCAATATTTTCGATGCCTTTTTCATCCTCGATTTCTTCCTGATTGGTCATGACATGAGGAAACGGAAGTACTGGCAGGGAATCAGTCTGTTCCTTGCAATATTCAGATTCAACCCCTTCCTTACCCTTAGAGATTGACTCATCATCTTTCTCACAAGGTTCAAAAGTGAGTTTTTTAATAACCTTACCATTACGAAGAGTGATGACTGATTTGACTTGATCCATGTGTTGACTTCCATAACTACTTGCATTTGTATCGTATTGCTCCTTGGGATTTTGCTGTAGTTGAGATGGAAACTTATCTTTCTCTTGAAAACTAAGAGCACATGTGAATTTTGCAAGAGTATCTTTAAAATCTATTATGCTTTGAGCAAGTTGAGTGTTGATTGTCTCTTGCTTTTCAATAAATGCATACAAAGTTTCCTCAAAATTTCTTGTAGGAGGTGGAGCATAAGAAGGTGCATATCCATAAGAATTTTGGAACTAGTGGTGTGCTTGAAACGGTGGTTGTGAAGTTTGTGCATTGTTGTTCTCACTCCTCCAACTAAAATTTGGGTGATTTATCCAACCAGGGTTGCATGTTTATGAGTATGGGTTATGGTTGGCCCTTTGAAACCTATTTAAAGCATAGGCTTGTTCATGGAGACATTCCTTAAAAGAAGGCAAGGTTGGACATTTATCGGTTGAGTGTTAATTTGTTTCACATATTTGACACACAATGTTTTCAACAGATTTTAATTGACCACTCCTTTTCAATTCTAGTGCCTCAACTTTTCTAGCTAAAGATGCAAACTTGGCTTAAAGGTCATGATCTTTCCTAAGGTTGAACATACCTCCACAAGATGTATGAGGTTGAGTTTTATTGGGTGCCTCATGAGTACCCGCGATGTCTCAATTTTGAGCATTTTCAGCTAACAAGTCTAAGTACTCCATTGCTTCATCACGATCTTTATCTTCAAAAGTTTAATTGCACATCAATTCAACCATTTGCCTATCTTTAGGTGTTAACCCTTCATAAAAATGTGAAACCAATCTCCATGTTTCAAAACTATGATGAGAGCAAGTACTAAGCAAGTCTCGATACCTATCCTAATATTGGTAAAATGTTTCTCCTGGTTTTTTAGTGGAAGTGGTGATTTGTCTTTTAAAAGAGTTTGTTATATGAGATGGGAAAAAACTTCTTTAAAAATTATTGTTGCATTTCATCCCAAGCACGAATGGATCCTGGTCTCAGATTTTATAGCCATGTTTTAGCTTTATCTTTTAATGAAAAAGGAAAAAGCTTTAATATGATAGTGTTCATACTACAATTTAAATTATTATATGTGTTGCACACCTCCTCAAATTCTCTTAAATGCAAGTATGGATTTTCCAATTCAAAACCATGAAAAGAAGGTAAAAGTTGAATAATGTCTGGTTTAAAATTAAAATGAGATGCATCGAGAGGAAAAACTATGCATGATGGTGCACTTGTTCTTGTTGGATTCATGTGGTCTCTAAGTGTTCTAGCATGGTTATTCTCATTATGAAGTGATTGATTATGTTCTTCGGCCATATTTTTTGAAAATGATGAGAATACCCTACAAAGTCTACCACTTGATGTACGTGACCACACTCTTATACACGTGTAGGAATAGAATAAATGGAGAAAGAAAACAAAAGAAGAAGAAACAAGAAAAAAGAAACAAAGTTATATATAAGAAAAGTGAAAAGAGAAAATAAAATAAATATTATAATTTATACAAAACTTCCCTCCCTGGCAACAGCGCTAAAACCTTGACACGATGAAAAGATTGATATCTTCTTCCAAGTGCAGGAGTGTCGAAGTAATAAATAACCCGGCAAGACTAGGGTCGAACCACAGGGAGGTTATTGTACAAATTATAAATAACAATAAAACAACAACAATAATAATAACAATAAAAACAATAATAGTAATAACAATAACAATAACAATAACAATAACAATAACAATAACAATAACAATAACAATAACAATAACAATAACAATAACAATAATAGTAGTAGTAGTATTAGTAGTAGTAAAGAAGGAGAAGAAGAAAATGATGATGATGATGAGAACTTGGAAACTATTGATTTGATGACTAATTGATGAGTAGGTAGCCAACCCTTGACTTGGTGACAATCCTTATCTTCTCTTGTCTACCCGAAACGTCATTGATGACATCAAAATTAGAGCCACTTGAAAACATAAAAGTTCTAGGAAATTATCTCAACTTTCTTGTGTAAACAATTCAGCTCATTTCGACTTCTAAAACTCCAGATATGGCCAAAATACTGAACAGTGCTTGGTCTGGATGATAGATTCGGGCTTCTTTGTTGTTGCAACAATTTGGACTTGAAAATGGCCTTTTTAGATCTTGGGCTCCGTATGAAAGTTGTACGCCTATGTCTTATGATTAGTACTCAAAAGTGCTAATTAGTGCTAATTATGGACCTATAAATCTCAGATTTAGATCTACTTTATATGGGCCTACAACTTTCATATGGAGCCCAAGATCTAAAAAGGC